>CAUYNB010050556.1:0-34126 GCA_963574225.1 Lagothrix lagotricha | reverse complement strand
TTTTCTCCTTATAGTTCCTAGCTTCTGGTAACCAATCTCCTACTTTCTACTTTTGGTTAGATCAACTTTAAATTTCACCTATGAGTGAGATCAGGCACTATTTGTCATTCTGTGTTTAGCTTGTTTCATTTAATGTAATATACTTTGGGTTCATCCATGTTGTTGTAAATGACAGGATTCCCTTCCTTTTTATTGACCGCATACTATTCCACTGGACATATATAGCATATTTTCTTTATTCATTCACCCACTGATGGACATTTAGGTTGATTTCATATTTTGGCTACTTTCAATAGTGCTGCAATAAATGTGGGAGTGCAGATATGTCTTTGCATTCTAATTTCAGTTCTTCAGATATATACCCAGTAGTGGGATTGCTGGATCATATGCTGATTTAGTTTTTTGAGAACGCTTCATACTGTTTTCCATAATGGTTGTACTAATTTACATTCCCACTACCAGTTTACAAGAATTCCTTTTTGTTCACAACCTCACCGACACTTTTTTAAAAATCTTTTTTTCTTTTTGACAATAGACATTCTAAGAGAAGTGTGGTGCTATCTTATTGTGGTTTTAATTTGCATTTACATGATGATTAATAATGTTGAGCATTTTCTCATATAGCTGTTGACTATTTGTGTGTTTTCTTTTGAGAATGTTTTATTTGAGGTCCTTTTCCCCATTTCTAAATTGGGCTCTTTGCTTTCTTGCTATTGAATTGTTTAGGTTCCTTATATATTTTGAATATTAACCCCTTACTAGATGAATAGTTTGCAAATATTTTCTTCCATTCTGTAGGTTGTCTCTTCATTCAGTTAATTGAGTCCTTTGCTGTGCAGATTTTTTAGTTTGATTTTTTTTGTTGTTGTTGTTTGTTTTGAGACAAGGTCTCACTTGCTTGTCCAAGCTGGTTTGCAGTGGCATGATCCATGGCTCACTGCAGCCTAGACCTGCTGGGCTTAAGCAATCCTCCTACCTCAGCCACTGGAGTAACTGGGACCACAGATGCATGCCACCACACCCAGGTAATTATTTTTTGTAGAGATGAGATCTCACTGTGTTGCCCAGGCTGGGCTTGGACTCCTGAGCTCAGGCATTCCTCCTGCCTCAGCCTCCCAAGTGCTATGATTACAGGTGTGAGCCCTGACCAAGCCAATTTGATCTTATTTGTCTATTTTTGCTTTTGTTTACTGTGCTTTTGAGATCATATATTAAATAAATCATTGCCAAGACAAATTTCATGGAACTTTTCCCCCTGGGTTTTCTTCTAGTAATAGCTTCAGGTCTTACGCTTAAGTTTTAAATCCATTTTGTGTTGATTTTTGTATATGGTGAGAGAGAGGGATTTAATTTCATTCTCTTGCATGTGAATATTCAATTTTACCACGATCCCTTATTTAAAAAGCACTCCCTGTCCCATTCTATTTTCTTGGTACCTTTGTAAAAAATCAGTTGGCTGTAAGATTGCAGACTTATTTCTAGGCTCCGTATTCTGTTCCATTGTTCTGTATGTCTGTTTTTATCGCAGTACCATGCTGTTTGGTTAGTATAGCTTTGTAATATGTTTGAAGTCAGGTGGTGCGATAACTCTGTGTTCTTTTTGCTCTCGATTGTTTTGGCTAAGATTGGGGTCATTTGTGGTTCTATACAGATTTTAGTTTTTTTTTTCTCTATTGCTATGAAGAAAGTCATTGATATTTTGATAGGGACTGCATAGAATCTGTAGATTGCTTTGGGTACTATGCACATTTTAATAATATTAATTCCTCTAATCCATGAACATGAGATATTTTTCCATTTATTTGTGTTTGCTTTAATTTCTTTCATCAGTCTTTTATAGTTTTAAGTGTAGTCTCTTACCTCCATGATTAAATTCATTTCTAAGTATTTTTTATTGCTGTCATAAATAGGATTTTAAAAAGTTTTAGATAGTTCATTGTTAATGTATAGAAACACTACTGATTTTCATGTTGATTTTGTATTCTGCAACTTTACTGATTTTTTAAATTAGTTCTAATAGTTTTTTGGTGGAGGCTTTAGGGTTTTCTATGTATATGATTATATTGTCTGCAAACAAGATGATTTAACTTCTTCCTTTCCAATTTGGATGCCTATTATTTCTTTCTCTTGTCTAATTACTTTAACTGGGACTTCCAGTACAAAGTTGAATAGAAGTGGTAAGAGTGAACATTTTTTCTTGTTTCAAATATTAAAGAAAATGCTTTCAACTTTCCCCATTCAGTATATTCAGTATTTGAGTTTGTGGCATATGATCTGTATTGTGTTCAAGTACATTTCTTCTATACCTAAAGGGTTGAGAGTTTTTATCATGAAGAGATGTTAAATTGTGTGTCATTCTTTTTCTGCTTCTGTTGGAATAATCATATGATTTTAATTCCTCAATTCTGTCAATGCTATGTATCACCTATTTTTTAAAATTTACATATGTTGAACCATCTTTGCATCCCTGAGATAAATCTTACTTGATCATAATGAATGATCTTTTTAATGCACTGTTGAATTTGGTTTGCTAGTATTTTGTTGAGGATTCTTGCTTCAATTGTCATCAGGGAAATTGGCCTTAGTTTTCTTTTGTGCGTGCAAGTGTGTGTGTGTGTGTGTTTGTGTTTGTGACTTTGTCTGGTTTTAGTATCAGGGTAATGTTCACTTTGTAAAATGAGATTGGAAGTATTTCCTTCTCTTTAATTCCTTGAAAGAGTTTGAAAAAAATTGTTATTTGTTCTTCTTTGAATGTTGGTAGAATTCAGCAGTGAAGCCATCAGGTCCTAAGCTTTCCTTTGATGAAAGATTTTTAGGCTGGACACGATGGCTCATACTTGTAATCCCAGCACTTTGGGAGGCCAAGGTGGGCAGATCACCTGAGATCAGGAGTTTGGGACCAGTCTGGCCAACATGATGAAACTCTGTCTCTACTGCCTCAGCCTCCCAAGTAGTTTGGATTACAGGCATCTGCCATCACTCCCAGCTAAGTTAGTGCCTGTAATTCCAACTACTTGGGAGGCTGAGGCAGGAGAATTCCTTGAACCCTGGAGGCAGAGGTTGCCGTGAACCGAGATTGTACCACTGCACTCCAGCCAGGGTGACAAGAGTGAAACTGTCTCTCAAAAAAAAAGAAAGGTTTTTATTACTGATTAAATCTTACAAATTATTTGTTGAGATTTTCTGTGCCTTCCTAATTCAATCTTGGTAGGTTGTATGTGTTCAGGAATGTATCTGTTTCTTCCTGGTTATTCAATTTGTTGGTGTATAATTGTTTGTAATCATCTCTTACGGTTCTTTGAATTAATGTGGTATCGGTTATAATGTCTCCTATATCAATCTGATTTTATTTCTATGCTTCTCTCCTTTTCTTAGTCTAGCTAAAGGTTTGTTGATTTTGTTTATCTTTTCAAAAACCAATACTTCATTTTGTTGATCTTTTCTATTGCTTTTCTAGTCTCCGTGTTATTTATTTCTGCTCTACTGTTCATTAGTTCCCTTCTTCTACTAATTTTGAGTTTACTTTATTCTGTTTTTTTAGTTTCTTAATTTTCAGTGTTAGGTTGTTTGAGATCGTCTTTTTTGATGTAAATGTCTATTACTATAAATGTCTCTTTTATAACTGCCTTACTGTATTCCACAGGTTTTGGTATGTTGTGTTTCTATTTTCGTTTGTCTCAAGAAATTTTAAAATTTCCCTTTTGATTATCTTGTCATTGACCCATTGGTTGTTTAGTAGCATATTTTTATCTTAATTTTTGTTTTTTTGAGATAGAGTCTCACTCTGTAGCTCAAGATGGAGTGCAGTGGCATGATCTCAATTCACTGCAACCTCGGCCTCTGGGGCTCAAGTGATTCTCATGCCTCAGCCTCTCAAACAACTGGTATTACAAGCGCACAACACTACATCAGCTAATTTTTTGTATTTCAGTAGAAATGGGGTTTTACCATGTTGCCCTGGATGGTCTCAAACTCCTGAGCTCAGATGATCTGCCCACCTCCTCCTCCCAAGGTGCTGGGATTACAGATGTGAGCCACCACACCTGGCCCAGTAGCATATTTTAAAATTTCCATGTATTAGTAATTTTTCTGGTTTCTTTTGTTATTGATTTCAAGTTTTATACCATTGTGGTCAGAAAAGATAATTGATACGATTCCAATCTTCTTAAATTTTTTAAGACTTGTTTTGTGGCCTAAGATGGTATACTGGAGAATGCTCTATATGCAGTTGAGAGAATGTGTATTCTACAGCTGTTGGATGAAATGCTCTGTCATGTATCTGTTAGGTTTATTTAGTATAAACTGGAGTTAAAGTCTAATGTTTCTTTATTGATTTTCTGTCGGTATGATCTGTTAATTTTTGAAAGTGGGGTATTAAAGTATCCTGTTATTACTTTGTTAGAGTCTACCCTTTCATATTTTATATGAAATATATTTGCTTTATATATTTAGGTACTCTGATGTTTGTTGCAGATATATTTACAATTGTTACGTTTGCTTGCTGAACTGACAGTTTATTATTATACAGTAACCTTCTTTGTCTCTTTTTTCTTTTTTAGATGTAAAGTGTATTTTATCTGATTAAGTATAGCTATTTCTGCTCTCTTTTGGTTTTCATTTGAATGGAATATCTTTTTCTATTTCTTCACTTTCAGTCTATGTGTGTCCTTATAAGTGAAGTAAGTCACTTATAAGTTGCATATAGTTGTGTCTTGTTTTTTTTTATTTATCCCCCTGTTTTTTATTGACTAATATAATTCATTTACATTAAAGATAATAATTGATAGGTAAGAAATTACTACTGCCATTACATTTTTTTCTAGCTCTTTTTTTGGTAGATTCTTTCTTCTTTTCTTCTTTTTCTTTGTTGTGTGACTTTCTTTAGTTATTGTTTTGATTCCCTGCTTTTTGTTTTTTGTGTATCTGCCATAGGTTCTTATTTTATGGCTATCATAAGGTTTACAGAAAACATCTTATAATTATAACTGATTCTTTTAAGCTAATGACAGCTTAATTTGACTGTAAAAATACCTTCTATACTTTTAGTCCACCCTCCTCCTTTTGAATTTTTGATGGGAAAATTTGTATCTTTTTATTACGTATTCCTTAACAAATTATTATAGTCATCATTTTTAAAAGTTTGTATTTTAACCCTTATACTACTGAGATAATTTACACAGTGCCATTACAGTATTAGAGCATTCTGAACTTGGTTTATTTTTTCAGTGAGTTTTAGATTTTCAATATTTTTGTGTCACTCATTAGCATCGCCTTTTCTTTCAGGTTAATTACTTTTTTTTAGCATTTCTTATAAGGCAAGTCTGGTGATGTTGAACTTCCTCAGCTTTAGTTTCTCTGAGAAAGTCCTTATCTCTCCTTCATTTCTGAAGGACAGCTTTTCTGGGTATAGAGTTCTTGGTTTGCAGTTTGTTTTTCTTCATCACTTTGCATACGTCATTTCACTTTTTCTTGGCCTGTAAGATTTATCTTGAGAAGTCTGCTGCTAGGCATATTGAAACTTCCTTGTATGTTATTTTATTCTTTTCTCTTACTGCTTTTGGGATCTTCTTGACAAATTGAATATAATATGTCTAAGGGTAGTCTTATTTAGATGGAATATTATTGGAGGAGTTTGACTTTCCTGTACATGAATTTTTATATCTTTATCCAGGTTTGGGAAGTTTTCTGCTATTATTTCTTTGAGTACACTTTCTAGCACTTATCTTTCTCAACTCCCTCTTGAATACAAATGACTTGGATATTTGTTCTTTTGATGTTGCCCAATAAATTCCATATGCTTTTTAAATTCCTTGTCATTCTTTTGTTCTTGTTTCTCTTCTGCCTGTATATTTTCAAATAACCTGTCTTTGAGTTTGCAGATTCTTTCTTCTGGTCAATTCTGCTTTTGATATTCTCTGTTGCATTTTTCACTTTGTTCATTGTATTTTTTAGCACCAGGATTTCTGTTGGATTTTTAAAATTATTTCAATCTCTCTGTTAAATTTTGTGTTCTGGTCACTTCTTATTTTTCTCATTTTGATGAATTGTTTCTCTCTAATGTGTTGAAATTTACTGCGCTTATTTAAAACATTCATTTTGACTTTAGTTTATACATGTCCATCACTTTAGGGTCAGTCACTAGCGCTTCTATTATGCTAATTTGGACAAAAGATGTCATGTTTCTCTGATTGTTCTTGATCTTTGGGTTCATGTTGTTGTCTGCACACTGAAGAAGTAAATGCTTATTCCAATCTTTGCAGTCTAGTTTTGTCTGGGAATGCCCTTCAATAGTAAGCCTTTTCAGAGATTCTAGGCAGATCCTCTGTCCTGGTCCCAAAGCCTGGCCTGTAAGCACTGCAGCCATTGCAGCACTAGGAAGCTGCCTAAGACCAGTATCACCATAGACAGTGAAGTACCTTTCTGGAATTCTGTGTCCTCCAAGCTAACGTAGCATTGGAGTATATGTGAATCTTATAGCAGACTTCTGAGGGTTGCCTTCTACTAAGACTTGTCCTGAGCCCAAGACTGCTGTAGCTGGCCAGTGGTGATGCTAACTGCAGACTGAGTCTGCTTGGCATAGGCTATGGGTTCCCACCTTGTGTTGAGACTAGTCTGGAGGTTCAGTTCGTAAGTACTGGCCTGAAGTCAGGGGCTGCGGGAGTCCTCCCACTGCTGGATTTTAGTGTGGCAGGCTCAGTGTTGGGGGTCCAGTGCAAAGTTCTATGCTTAATTTCCTATTTTTCCCCAAGCAGATGGTATCTCTCTCCACACTGTGCTGCCTAGGGTTGAGGGAGGGGTAACATGGGTAATGCAAAAATGTCATTTCTACCCTCTTCATTTGTGTTTTCTCATATTATTATGATATAACCAGTTATTGTGATTTCTTACCTGGTTTTCCTAACTCTTGTGAAGGTATTTTTGTGCATGGATAGTTCCTCTAACTGATATGACTGTAGGGAGATGATTGCTGGAGAGTTCTATTCCGCCATCTTGCTATTCCCTCAACCAAGACCCAAATTTTTTCAATTGCAGTAGTGAACTAGGCATCAAAAATTAGATCTTGATTACTCTTAAATCCATTGAAATATAGATACTGCCATTCCCATTGAGAGGGTGGCTTTCTCTAGTATTCATTGTCACTTCCTCTGAATAAAGACTAACTCCATTACTTACATTCTTGATCCTATAACCTCAAGTTTCTTCCTCACTTTTTAAAAATTTGTTATCCTCCTTCTTAACTTGGAGTGGGAGAATGCATCTCCCTTCCGTCTCCATTAAAGAAAGGAGGAAATAGTAGCCCTTCATGACAGGCACCGAATGCCCCACAAGGCTGATGACTTATTTCTCCTCAGCTTCCTTTTACATTATTGGAAGTGAGAGTGTTTACTTCTTTACTAGGGCTGTTCTGATCTGATGCTGCTCAGTAATCCCTGTGGGGATATGAGTAGCTCATCTACTGTCAGTGGGGTCTATTTAGGATGTGAGGTACTTCGTATTTTTTGTCCTCTGCTTTGAGCATTAGCCTCAATTCCAGGATAAGATAATCTCACTTGACATTCTGTTATGTAAGTATATGCTGATACGGGTAAAGTATAGTACGGGAAATACTATAATAGAAGTAGAGAAAATGCAGAGATATAGAAATTTAAGAATTTTTCATGCCATCTTGCCCTTTTAGATGAATATTTTAGATCTTCATTTGGAAATGAGAGGAATAGGAAAGATATCCAGAAAGATGCGTGCTTATGGTTCTGATTATATGTTTGTTTCCCCTCCACATCTGTCTGCATTTAATCTACAACTGGCCTAAAGATTCAAGGCTAAAATTTAGAGACAGAATAGGGTTCTAAATACAGTAGGTTCAGTTCAGCTTCAGATGTTGAGAGTGGGGCAGGGATACTAACATATCAGTGTATGTGGATTTGTATCCTCTTTCATTTTGCCTAGCACCCTTGCTCTTGCAAATAGAGAGGTCTAAGAGAGACCACTTTGATTAAAATCAAGGTAATTCTATAATGACGAGATGGAGCAGGCAAAGTCCTAGGATACCTAACTTGGGTTTTCATGGGTGTACAACTGACTCTTAGTTTTACCTATGAATTCTGTGAAATGTCCAGGGTCCCATCTGGACTTTAGTACGTCCTAATAATACATAGAAACCCACTTCCACAACCTCAAATTAGGGCTGTTCTTGATTGTGGTAAATGAAGAGACAATCGACATGAAGAATTCCATGGACCATGATAAGAAGCTGTAAGATCAGCCGCTGCTTTAAAGTATCATGAACTTCTTAAGTTTAAGCTTGACTGTGCTTCGTTCTGCTGCAACTCCAGCATGAACGGTCTATGTTTGACCATTTGGAGAAAGCAGTTATTAAGAGTACTGCATGTGCTATGCCAGCTGTATGTAATTTTTAGAATATGGCTTTAGTTCTCTATTTTGAGAAGATATTTTATGCATTCCCCAGTTGGTCAGCATTACTGAAAGGCACTCAGTTCATCAGAGGTTACTTCCAGGGCAAGCCCAGTTGGGAGAGGAATATGCACTGATTCTAAAGCACCATGAATGCAGTCCTTTCAAAGGGAAGCAGCTTTGTTTTAACTCCAGATGCCACCATGTTCTGTTAGACAGCAGCTGTCATCCCGCAGTTCAGATTTTTAAATATA
Source organism: Lagothrix lagotricha (assembly GCA_963574225.1). Classification (NCBI taxonomy): domain Eukaryota; kingdom Metazoa; phylum Chordata; class Mammalia; order Primates; family Atelidae; genus Lagothrix; species Lagothrix lagotricha. The sequence continues at coordinate 25,460 of CAUYNB010050556.1, read as the reverse complement.
TTACTAAAAGACAATGTAAGGAATTTACAAAGTACTGGGAGTTATTTCAAAGACGTTTGGCATGATACTCTTTTTTATTAGAGAAACTTGCTTGGTAGAAACGGTTGTATATGCTAATAAATGACACCAGGTCCAAAGTGGATAAACATTTCATTATGGGGTAACTTACAGAAAAACATTTTCTCCTTTTTATCTCAGATGCTGGTTTCAACATTCAGGATGGTCTATATTTACATTTTTTAGCACAGAACTAAATGTGATAAAAATGAGCTTCTTTTTTATATTCTATTTTTATTGAGTTAGAATTTTCATACACTGAAGTGCACAGATCTTAAGTGTATGTGCAATTTAGTAAGTTTTGATCAATATATATTTCTGTGTGAGTATCGTTACAGTCAAGATAAAGAACATTTTCATCACCCCCAAAAGTTCCCTCATTCCTACTTCAATCCTCCTCGTCTCCTGAAGGCAAACATTCTTTTGCTTTTTCTCACTGTAAATTAGTGTTGTTTCTTTTAAGCCTTCCTATAAATATATACTTATGCGGTGTGTACTCTTTTATTTCTGGTTTCTTTGGCCCAGAATTATGCTTTCCAGCTTCATTCATCTTTTTGCATGTATGAATAGTTTTCTGAGTTTGTGGGACCTGTAATTTTTTTTTCACCTAATGTGGAAAATTTTTAGCCATTATTTCAAATATTTTTTTCTTAGCCATTTCTCCTTCCTGTTTTTTTTTGAAACTCCAATTGCATGTGGTTGGACTACTTGATAGTGTCACTGAAGCTCTGCTTATTCTTCTAAATTGTTTTCTCTTTTCCTCAGAATGAATTTCTGTTGATACATCTTCAAGTTCAGTCAGTTTTTATTCTCCAATTTGCTCTTGCATTCATCCAGTGAAATTTTTACTCCAGGTATTAAAATTTCCTGTTCCAAATTTTCATTTAGTTCTTTTTTATAGTTTCCATTTCTGTGTTGAAATTATTATGACTTATTTTTGCTTTAAGTTCTTAAACATATTTGTCATAGCTTCTTTAAAGTCTTAAGTTGGTCAATTCCAACACGTAGGCCATTTCAGGAACTGTTTCTACTGACTGCTGTATTTTTTCTTGATTATGCGTCACCATTACTTATTTAAAATATGCAGTTAAAAAATTATATACACAACACTGTGTAAATGCATTAGAGAGAATAGACTCTGTTATCTTTCACGTGTGGACTGTTTGGTCTAGTAGTAGTTCAGTTACTGGATTGTCTCCTGTGTCTTAGGAATGCTCGGTCTTGTGCTTTGTTATAATACATCTTTGGAAAGCCCTTAATGTTTCTTAAGCCCCTCTAATTTGGTAGGATTGAACCTCCAAACTTTGTCTCTCCATGGTGAACAGCAGATCAATTCTTTGCTCAATTCTTTCAAACTTTCAGATGTTTTTTTTTTTTTTTTCTGAGCTGCTTGGAATTGTTCTTGATTATACACAGTTCAGGGGTTAGCCAAGAATTTTAAGATACTTTATACTTAGATTTAGGGGCTTTCCCGTTCTTTTTGGGGGGTTTCCTCCTCAAATTCTTGCCATTCTGGGAGACTCTGCACACTAATTTCGCAATTTGATGATGTTTTTCCTTTCTGCATGAGTTCTGTCTATCCTACATTAAATGTGGACGGGGAATTACCCAGTGAACATGATTTTGGCTTAGGTTGGTTCAAAAATAATTCTAGTTTTCATCATTATAAGTAATTAATTTTGTCATTGTGGTTTTCACCATTGTATGTTTGCACCAACCAGTACTTTCAAAAGTCTAATCTTCTATAGTTTCTGCCTGCTTATGGCTGCTCTCTGGTGCCTTCAAATAGTTTTGTTTTTTAAAACTTTGTTGAGAGGTGTAATTGTTAGCTTTCTCAGGGTTAGTCAAATATAAGTGACTTCATCATTACTAAAACTTGACTCTGAGTTTCAGAATGAATACTTTGTATTGTACACATGATGAAGTATGAAATTTGGGAAATGATCAAATATGTGCTTAGAAATACTTTTTCTTCCTGTCTGGGATTGTCTTATTTCCCCTTTTCCAGGAGATTAATGTTTTCTACAGTCGACCCTTTGTATTTATGGGCTCCATATCCAGATGCAAACAACTGAGGTTTGAAAATATTTGAGAAAAGAAAATAACAGTACACCACCAAATAATGCAAATAAGAATAATACAGTAGAACAAAGCTATTCATACAGCACTTACATTGCGGTAGGTATTGTAAGTACTCTAGAGATGATTAAAAGTACACAGGAGGGTGTGTGTTGGTTATATGCAAGTACTGTATCACCGTATGTAAGGGACTTGAGCATCCTTGGATTTTGGTATCCTTGGGGGATCCTAGAACCAATCCCCCTTGGATACTGGGGGACAACCACACTTGTTCTCCTGCGTGTCTCAGCCTTTTGAATCTGAGGTATTTTTCTCTCTAGCATTTCCAACATTTGTTCAGCACTTTTCCTGATTATAGTATCCTTCATAGTAAATTGTAATAATTAATTTGTTGTTTCTAAACCCCTTTGACTGCATGGGGGCATGAAGGCATTTCCCTGTCTTATATCTAGCTCTAGGCACTTAACACATAAATATATTATTAAATGAATACGTTAATGAAATAATTAAAAAAGGAAAATATTGGAATGGAAATTAGAAACTCAGATTTTGTGAAAGATCCATTTTCTGGGGAGGTCTTTATTTGTGACTTTTTATGTTTTGTGAAAATTAAAGATGTTTACTTTTAAATTTTTATTGATTTTTATTTAGTATACATTCAAGGGGCACATGTGCTGGCTTGTGACATGTGTGTATCGCATCATGCTCAGATTTGGGCTTCTAGCGAACCCACCACCCAAATATTGAACACAGGTCCCAACAGGTAGTTTTTCAACCGTTACCATCCTTCTGTCTTCCCTGCGGAGACCTTTAAATGGTTTTTTTCCTTTACTAAATTTTGTCATAAATTATCAATATTTTGGTTTCAGTTAATTCAACCTTAATTAAATGTTTAAAGTGAAAAATATGTAATTGTTATACAATTGGAAAGGCAGAGGGAAGCTCTAGTTGACTGTTTCAGTCAGTTGGAATTTCAGAAGCAGGTCAACAGGGAAGGGGAGGATTAAATCTCGAGCTCATCTGCTCTAATTTCTGTTAAACCATTACTCAGGACAGGACTCTGGAAAGGTATTAATGCACTAATGCATTCCAGAAGAGTGGTGACAGTGCTGTATGCCACTTTACGTCACACAGTTTACGTTTTAATCTATGATCAGGTAAGCTCTATTTTGCCAAGTAAGATGACTTGAACCAGCTTATACAGAGAATTGTAGTAAGATGATGTACAAAGCTAATATTTTAAGTGGTCTGCTTTTCTTTTTGAAATAATTATGGTAAAGATATTGAAAAGAAAAGTGTTTTTTGAGACGGAGTCGCACTGTGTTGCCCAGGCTGGAGTGCAGTGGCACAATCTGGGCTCACTGCAACCTTCTCCTTCCTGGTTCAAGTGATTCTTCTGCCTCAGCCTCCTGAGTAGCTAGGATTACAGGCATGCACCACCATGCCTGGCTAATTTTGGATTTTTCTTTTTGAGATGGATTCTTGCTCTGTCACCCAGGCTGGAATTCAGTGGCATAATCTCGTTTACTGCAACCTCCACCTCCTGGGTTCAAGCAATTCTCCTGCCTCAGACTACTGAGTAGCTGGGACTACAGGCATGCACCACCATGCCCACCTAATTTTTGTATTTTTAGTGGAGATGGGGTTTCCCCATGTTGTCCAGGATGGTCTCGACCTCTTGACCTCATGATCCACCCGCCTCAGCCTCCCAAAGTTCTGAGATTACAGGTAAGAGCCACTGCGCCCAGCGTTTTTTTTGGATTTTTAATAGAAATGGAGTTTCACCATGTTGGTCTTAAACTCTTGACCTCGAGTGATCCACCCACCTCACCCTCCCAAAGTACTGGGATTACAGGTGTGAGCCACTGCACCTGACCTGAAAAGCAAAGTTAACAGAACTCTGGACCTATCTAATCATCCACAAGCAGAAAGGGACTTAATGTAATTATTTTGCATTCTTTAATTTTACTGTAATGCCATCTAATAAACTCATTTATTCCCTCATTTATTTACTGCTTCATGCACGTTCATTTTTTTATGTACATATTACATGCCAAGCGTGATACAAAGTCTTGGATATGTACAGATGAATAAGACATATTCTTTTCCCAGAAAGGCCTCACGAAAGCTATAATATGACATGAAATCTGTAAGTACTGAGGTGTAGCAAAGTGCTATAAAAACTCAAAGAAGGGATGTTTAGTTTGCTTGGAAATGTACCTGGGGTAAGTGCCTTATTAATTGGGACTTAAAAAACAGGTCAAATATTTTTACAAAAATCAGGTAGTAGAGTTGATATAAAGAAATACTGGAGTGGAGAGGGGAGAAAGGCCTTTCACTCACAGGAACAGCAGAAGGAAAATCATGGAACTAAGGTCTTAGAAGATCAAATGGTGATATGACTAATGTAAGCGTAAACCAGTCTGCTAACACGTGCATTAAAGTCCTTTGGTAGTTAATATTTTGTCTAGTGCTTCGATGCAACATGTGGCTTTAGGTGTTGTGTATAACTTTATGGTAGTGTTATTATGTTCTTTCTTATCACCAATGGCTTAAAGATTATTATGGAGCAACCTGTGCTATGCAGCTATGCTTGAGGGTACAACTGGTAATTTGGAGGCTTTAGCTTGTAGACATGTTTTATTTGTCCAGCACAATCCAATAAAACTTTTTTTGGAATTTGAATGGTTTGAACGTACCTACCAGTTTGTAACAACATTCTCACCTCTTTCTTGCCTTTCATGTGTTATATCACAGACTTAGGTTTTCTTGCTGGCATCTTAGTGAGCAATCCTTAATCTAGAGGCTGGTTTTATAATCATTTGCAAAACTTTCCAACATAAAACTCAGACTGAATAAATAATTGGATTGAAGTTGATTTCAGAAATTGTACTGTTTTGTGTTATGATTGAATCTGGGAACATTTTGTTACTTTGGACAGCATAATAAGCAGTGTTGGTTTTAATGGGTGGATTATTGGGCATTAGTCCAAATTATCCAGCCAGAAGAGCTGAAATTACAAAGGCCTAGAAATTAGCTCGAGCATATGCCTCAGTGGTGACCTTAGGAAAGCAGAGTTACTGAAATTGGCAAAGAAATTGTTGTGTTGCACAGTATCATTCTTGTAGAAAAGAAAACAGTGATAATAAAACAATTATAAAACAGAGTTACTGCAAGGGAACTGTTTTCCTTGGTGAAAACAGAATAAAAACCATCCAATTTTTGAGTGAGGGAGATCTTGGAACACAATCTCCAGAGGGGCAGTGAATGTGAATTCAATAGTCCCCATTGCTTCCTCCCAGAATTGTACTTTACCCTCAATTTCTGTAATTTTGTCTCCTGTACTGGTGAACTAGCTCAGGCCCCAGGGATGTGTCTTTCTCTTTAGGAAACTCTAGCCCCTATTTGGATGGAATTCCTTAAGCAAACCTGAGACAAGGAAATATTCACAAGTAATTTGACTGCATATTAAGGGAACTTTTTTGCTCTCTCTCTTTAAGTCTATATACAACTTAAACAGCACAGTCTTTAACATTTTTTTAGCACTATTTTATTTTATTTTGTTGTGGTAAGGACACTTAGCATGAGATCCACACTCTGAATAAATTTTGATCTTCAAGTAATTCACTGTTGCTTCCAAGGGTTGACACAATCCACCTGGCTCCTTGCCAAGCTCTTTCTTACCTGTATTTTTACCAGAATTACCAGACACCTCAGTCTCTGCCCTTGTAGAGTCCCCTCTAAGGACCAATAGCTTTGCTGCTGATTCCCAAGAACTTCTCCAATGTCCCCTCTGGTAGGGATCTTGACTCTTGTAAAACACTTTCCTTTTAAATCAGTAAGTCTATTTCCTTTCACTCTTGGGACCATTCTCTCTGTCTCAACATCTGAGGGAGTCGTCTTTTTCAGTAGATTGGGATCCCTGGTATTGACATCTCTGGCATGTAATGTGGGAGACTTTTTGGTTTATAGATGACTACCCACACCAATATTTGAAGAGCTCTTAAATTCATTCATTCAAAAGATACTGTTTCTTCTTCTCCCATTGGGGTAGGACTTTATTCATTTTGGGCTTACTGTAGTTCCTAACCATAGAGCAGAGCAAGTATTCATGAAATACTGGAGGATTCTACTTTTGGCCATTTTCATCAAGAAAAATATCAGATCAGCACAATTTCCTGTTTTCTTCCGCGACTACTGTAGCCCGGATGACAGTACGTGGTAAGTTAATGTGATTGTGCCCCGATGCTCGTCCAAAACTCTAGACAGATCGTGCAAAACATCAGTCAAAGCAGAGCAGTTGAAGTGAGGTCGTCCTCCTAAACTGCTAGAAGCTGTCGGCATTTGCTGGCTCTCCTGTTTCTGCAGAAGCTGCTGGTGACTCTGTGTGTGTGTGTGTGTGTGCGTGTGTGTGTGTGTGTGCGTGTGTGTGTGTGTGTGCGTGCGTGCGCGCGCGCATGCGTGTGGACACATATGCGCCCTTGTCTGAATTCAGGGAAGAATAGCTAAATAAATCATTATATTGAAAATTAATGAACAGTATCTATTAGTGTTTAAGTCCTTGCCTGGCAGGTGTCCCTTCATAAACTGCCATTAAGCTATGTAGAAAGTGCTTCTGATGAGAGGTGTTTTTTTTTTTTGGCAAATATGGGTTTTGTATTAAAGGTATTATATTCACGGAAGAAAAGGCACTCTGAGGTTTCTGTCTTTACTTAAAATGTTTCAGAGACATAAAAATTGCCTTCAGAGCTTTCAGCAAAGTTTTTTGCATGTTGTTGCTAATGACATTTTTCATTACTTATGATTGGGTTTGATTTTTCCACCCAGTCAAAAATTATTTGGTGTGAACTCTGGTAAATAAAGTGGCTAATCATGCTTGGTATTGTAATTTTGGAGAAGAGAATAAAGTTGGGTGTAATGAAAAATAATGAGATTTTCTTATGTAAGTCAAGCTGGCTACCTGAGACCTTTCTTTTCTTACCTATATAACTGAAGAAGAAATGATTGTGTGAATATTGGCATGATATTGCTCAGAGTCTGAAAAGCCTCTGACAATTTGTTTCCTAACCAGAAGATCCAACATTAAACTCATTTATAAAAAAGTGAGCACAACCTCTTTTGTCTACAAGACGCTTTCCTGTAACTCCTACCATGAGATTATACATTTTCGGAAAGAAGGGACAGTATCTTTTTTGTCACTTCTGTATCTCTCATGCCTCCTATACTGCATGACACACAGTGGCATACTTGATACATATTTGTTGCGTTAATAGAATGTAAACACACCAATTTTCCTCTTCAATCAACATTGACCCTACCACTGGTAAAGGCCGTGATAGCAAGGTAACATTCAGACAATGATGAATTGCAAATGACATGAAAGTAAGATTACACTATTAAATACAGACTGTTTCTGCTTATATTACTATTAGGTTGCTGCAAAAGTAATGGCAAAACCACAATTACTTTTGCACCAACCTAATACATTGAAGAAGATAATGAGAATTATTTCATAATGATTATCTAAGATTATTTAGATTTTGGTATGGCCTCAGTAGAAAATACAGGGCGAGTATTCATATAAATTATGATAATTTCCAAGAGTAATTTTGCTCCTCTACTGAGCAGGCAGAAAGGTGTAAAAGTTGGTCAGAAGCCTCCATTCCTTACTCCAAAGTCTCTAATGGCTTCGGCTGTACTGAGGTAGGCTCACTCCAAGGGGCTTTGGGCCGGCTCGTCCCATTGCCTGGAATCCTCTTCCTTCAGATACCTGCCCAACTATATTGTTTATTGTTTGTAAATCTTGCTACAAATGATGGGATTTTTAAAAGATCTTTTTCTCTAATTGTCATTGGTTTTGTAAGGTTTTTTTTTTTTTTTCCAGGAACATAATTTGAAATAGAATTAACTGTGGTAAAAAAAAATCCAGAAATGATATAATAGGCAGATAATTCTGTTGAATTCATCATAGGTAGTTTTAAAAGCTTGTCTTCACTTTACAGAATTTCATGCCTTTCCAATGAAAGGAAAGTAAATGCAGAAACATGATGATTTTCTAATCTTACTTATTAGAGTTGGTTGATTATTGAACATTTTGGTTTTTAAGTACATTAATATTAGAAAAGGACAGATTAATAGTCCTTCAAAATACTGTCAACTTTACTTTGTTATCAATTAAGCATGCATTCTATTTCATATTCCTACAGCAACATTTGATTAATACTATGTCTTCTAAGAGCAATGCTTTGGTGTTAAGACTGGTATACTGAGCCAGAAGTAAATTTAAAAAATTATTATCTCAGTAGTTACAACTGAAAAATGGCAAATGCAGAGATGTCTGCCACAGGACAAATATTTCGTTGACAGAAAATTTATTTTCTGGTTGTGTCTGGGGTTAGTAGGAAAATGGAGGAAATCTGCAAAAGATCTTGTGGAAAATATATCTTCTTGACTTTTCAAGTAAATATAAACTTTAAAATGAAAATATCAGTATATACCCTTAAGTGTAGATTTTACTTTACAAAGATATATGATTTTATTTATGATACATGATTTTATTATAGTAGGACATTAGAGTCTTATTTAAATTCTTTATACACTCCTTCATTATCACTCCATTTCCAATCAAATTATAAGTTTCTATTATAATGATTGAAATCTGATTTCACTTTTTAAAATCCATGTCACTAATTTGGATTTAGCCATGGGAAATCTGTGCCAAAAAGGAGATGTGTCACATTACAGTTTTGTAGGAGAAGCTTTAGTACTGGGAATTGGAATGGGAGCTGTTTTAATATACTCTAATTTAATTTTTGACCAGGAAGGTAAATTTTAACGACTTTGGTTTGAGATTTAACCTGTAATTGGTACTATAGGTAGACCAGTGATTTTCTTTTTTTTGCCAATTTTTTGTCAGAGAAGTTTGATTTTTGAATTAATTGCATCAACGATACGGCACAAAGATAATGGTTGTTTGCAACTTAACTTTGGAAGGGGGTCATCATTTATTAGGCCTTTTTGACACTGAAATTTTCTATTTTTTTTACAAGAGCATTATTGTATAAATCAAATAGGAATCTCACGGCTTTTTTGTTATATCCTTCAGAATATTACTCTTCTATTTTAAGCTTATAGTAAAAATGTGATTTCAGAGTCCCAGTGTTCCAACACTCAGCTATATAGTTCTTCCTGAGGTAGATGAAATGTTAGGATCAGATTTGTATCAACTTCTAGATTATTGGTTTTCCTCTCACTTTCTTCTTTGACTTTGGAAAAACAGCTACCAAGGTTGATTTGAGACCTTTTATGACTTCTCTCACTCACAGACTCAACTGTTTTAGCACTGACCTTTGTCCCTCTCTCAGGGATAGAGATAACTTGATACTACCAGTGATAGAGAAAGAAATTGAACATCAAGGAGAGAGAGAAGTAAACTAGAGAGAAGCAACACCAGTGAATTTTAAGGCAAAAAAGAATGGAAATTCCCTCTGGGTATTTTCACTCAGAATCAGGTTATAAAAGCAGATAAAAATGTTTTATTGTTTTAGTTTCTTTGTGTGAAGACATAAAAAGAGCTGCAGAAATGGGGAGGGAGGCTGGGCCGTAAAGTCTTACATGAAAAAGAGCTCTGATAATCTTTTAGGCTGAATTTAGACTCTTACGGAATGCCTTTTTTTTTTCTTTTTACCTCTTCTACTTGTAAATGCATTTATGAGTTCTTTCTGAATTGAGTATCTGTGTTTCGCCTGAAAGCCCACACCAGATAGATCTGACCAGATTGCCAGTTCTTTCATCACCAAAACATTGTTCTTTTTCCACTCCCTGTCACCATGTCTGCCAAAATTAAGGTATATTCACATGAAAGGAACATGCTTATAAGTCAGTATCATGTGCATGTGTATTGCCACCATGATTTGTTTTTATCATGACATTCATAACTATCTGGCATATTCGTGTTTATTTGTTTGCTTGTTTATTTTTTGTGTCTTCCCTTTGGATAGGAACTTATATGAGCAAAAATACTCATCTTACAAATCTATATTCCATCAGTTAGAGCACTGTCAGGTACACAGTGGCTGTTAGATAAATGGATAAATGAATCATCTTAGGCACCTATTTTTTCTGCAGTAAAATTGTGCCCTGTCTTGACTTTGCAGAAATTTCTCACCACCATTTGGAGATCCACACTTGTATATCCAACTGCCTACTTGACTTTTCCTCTGGACTATCTAGCAGGAATCTCACATGTTCACAATATTCCTCCTTATTATTCAAACCAAGTCCATTATTAGTCAGATATATGTCATAGACATCTCAAGTAAAGATGCAAGGAAAGGGTTGCTCTCCCTGTACATAACCCTACAAGTTTACACAGCTCTATCTCCAAAAAAGTTCTTTAACCTATCTAATTTTTTTCATCTTTTCATTTTCCATTTGGACAAGCTACTACTGTCTCTCATGTGGACCTCTGCAAAAACTTCTAAGTAGTCTCTCTGTTTCTAGAGTTGACATTCTACCATCTATTCTCCATACAGCAGTTAGAGTGTTACTTAAAAATTATAAGGCTTGGACTGAGAAGACTCTACTGACTTTGCCACTAGCTAGCTGCGTAATTCAGATCATCTATCCTTTCGGTGTGAAAGGAAGATAATAGCTTATCTTATAGGAGAATTTATGCAGGTTAAATGAGGATTCCAGACAGCATTGGAAAAGACATAGAAAAGGCTTGCCAATCTATTTATCCTCTCCATGATGTCTTTGTTAGAAAAGTAAAAATGCTGAAGAAGCCCAAGTTTGAATTGGAAAATTCATGGAGCTTCATGGTGAAGGCAGTAGTTCTGGAAAAGCCACTGGGGACGAGACAGGTGCTAAAGTTGAACGAGCTGATGGATATGAATCACCAGTCCAAGAATCTGTTTAAAGTTCAGACTTATAATAGTGGCAAATAAAAAGTCTTCTTTGTAAGAAAAAAAAATTATAAACCACTGTAGAGTGCCTTCCCTCTACCATTAGAATAAAATACAAACTCTTTACTATGTCCTTAAAGATTTCCATATTCTGGTTTCTGCCTTCTCTTCTACCTCATCTCATTCTACCTTTTTCTTTCTTTCTTGCTTGCTTGCTTTTTTTGGAGTTTCACTCTTGTTGCCCAGGCTGGAGTACAATGGTATGATCTTGGCTCTCTGCAACCTCTGCTCCCTGGGTTCAAGCGATTCTCCTGCCTCAGTCTCCCGAGTAGTTGGGATTACAGGCACGTGCCAACATGTCTGGCTAACTTTTGTATTTTAGTAGAGATGGGGTTTTGCCATGTTGGCCAGGCTGGTCTTGAACTCCTGACCCCAGGTGATCCACCCACCTCAGCCTCCCAAAGTGCTAGGATTACAGGCGTGAGCCACCATGCCCGGCCCCATTCTAACTTTCTTACTAAACTCCAGGCACAATGACCTTCCCATTCATCAACCAGGCCAAGGTCACATCTAAACCCAGGGCCTTGGCAACTTGCTATATCCCTTGTTTAGAATGCTCTGTTCTCTATCTTGTCACTGCCAGGTCATCTTGTCCTTCAGAAATCAGCTCCAGTCTCTAAAGGGGTTCCCAGTCAAGCTTCATCACATTTCTAATTTATTTTCTTTGTAGAACCTAAGCTATATAAAATAACCACATAAACTTCTCTTCTAGAACAGAAGCTCCATGAGAGCTGAAAGCAAGGACTTTGTGTCTCTTATTCCCTGTCCTGTTCATCGGGCCTAGAACAGTGCCTGGCACAGAGCAGTAGGTGGTCGGTAACATGCGGTACGTGTAGATACATCACTGAATACGTAGAGATACGTAGTCACGAAAATTCAAAAGATAGCTAACATATCCTTGCTGTTTTTGTTGAATATGAAAATGTTTTAGATTGCTAAGACCATCAGTTGACACAGCGATGAGGAAAGAAGCAAAAGACAGTTTTCTGAGCTCTAAGCTTATGGAGGAAAGGCAGAGGTAGGGAAAAGCCTGTATGTTCAAGTGACTAGAAAGAAATCCAGCGCCAGTGTGAGGGGTTTTGTTGTTAGGACGGAGGTGCCCGTCTCCCTATTCCTGCGTCTTCCTGCCAGCTGCCATTTCTCTGAGACATTAGGGTGTCAACTTGAAAAGGCTGTGTTCCAGAAATCTTACTCAAGCAGCAATCAATGCTTTTTCTTTTAAAAAGTGAGAGTTTCAGTTAAGTTTTAGAAAGTAAGGTTATCTTTGAGATGTAAATAATACGTTAACACTGTGCTGGACTCTGGAAAGCTAAGTACATTAACTTGGAATGTGCTGAGCTGGTGGTAAATTGACATCCGGCCTGCAGTTGCCAGAGAAGAATTTTTGTCTTGTCTTCACAGAGAAGGGAAAGTGCAAGGGAGTCTGGGTCAATTAATTGCCTACCAGAGCACTGCCCTATATATTTCGAGCAGGGAAAACTGAAGAGGGCTGACTGGTTTACTCTGTAAGGAGATTCTTGCTGGGGGAGCTCAGTTTCAAAATCCTAGAAACCATATGTGTTAGTTTAATCAGAGTTTGGCCCGGAGAAGAATTAAAATGAAAGGAAATTCCACAATTAGAAGGTGTGGAAGTAGAAAGCAGACTAAATCAGGCCTTTAGAGAGGCAGTGTGGGCTGCTGAGATTACATTCTTAGGGTGTATAATAGGCCAAGGTTTTTATTTCCAGATTCTTTCACTTAAGAACCTCTGTGTCTGAATTCTAGTGGAATGGAAGCCTGTCTCAAGCTTTTCTTCTCCTCCATTATAAGGGCCTCACCTTTGTCATTTTTAGCAACAAATGCAAAAAGAGACAGTGCCAGGTTGGTGGAGGTCTAAATAGAATTTTGTAGCAAAGGCCTGGAGTAGAAGCCTAGCTTTACAATAGGTTCCTTCTTCTTTTCCAGCCTGTATTTCCTATTCTGTCTGGTTGGCTTGCTGCTAAAAACTCAGAATAAAGAAGAGAAGACAGTCTTGTGGAGGGGTCAAAGAAGCCACTGTTTGTAGTTATTTGGGATCTTTGAGGAAGCCCCTGTTAAAGTAACTTGGTTGTAAGTTACGGATTGTTTTCTGCTAATTAAGGTTGACATGTAATGTGTGCGTGGAGTGTGGCCTAGTTAAGTGCAATGGAGCTAGGGCAGAGCCTGGCTCCATTCCCGGGATGATGGAGGGAATGAGTTTAGAAACTGAGTTTAGAACTTTTGAGGATGAATGGGGTTTTAGTCTTAGGAAACCAGCACTAACAATCTTGTGAGAGGAACACATAAAAAAATAAAAACAGCACACAGCAAAAGATCCGACATCCCACCAACCTGCAATCAGAAAATGGTCTAGAAATGATTTTATTATTCACATATATATTGGCTTCCTGTACCTCTTTTAGGAACTTTATTCCAGTGTTCATTTCTTTTATCACCTTCTCGATTTTCCTAAAAATATAGGACTAACACTTCAATTTGCAAATGATTTAGAGTGTACCATTTTCAAGGTACTGTGGGATAAAAAGATGACTATAGCAATCTGCACCTTAAGGAATTTAAATAATCATCTAGGCAGGTAAAAATACGTGTAAACAAATTGAATTTTATACAGCATTTTAAGTATAGTAATATAAGTATGCTCAAGGGATAGAGATAGCATTGATGAAAAAACAGCTTAAACTCCTGTGAAGTGGGTGAGGTGTTAAGAATGAGATCTTTAAATGCATTTAGGAAGAGAACTTGAAGAGAACTGTCAAAGCACTAACCAGCTGACTGATTACTGTGTTATATTTGGCATGATTTTCCTTATTTATTAGAGGATGGAAAGGCTACTTTAGTCTAGATTTTTTCTATTCATTTCTTAGACATAGGCTTGTTAAAGAAAATTTGGAATTAATGATAATGTATTTATGTAACTTCAATATGTTAACTAGCAGATAATCTTTTAAACAAGAATGCCAGGGATACAAAATACGTCGTTTTTTGACACAATAAGAGAAAATGATAATCCACTTGGTTTTCTACATGACTGGTCAGCTTCAATTCTTATTTGTACGTGAATGAGAACTGAAGCTTCTCTTTTGATCTATAATCAGAATGTGTTTTAAAAATGTACCAATCTATGATGCAATTTATTTTTCCAATGGACTTAAATTCGGTGAGATGAATTTGTTCAGTCTAAGCAACTTTGAACTCTAATTTCTATGTAGTACTTTGACTACATAAACAGGTAGTTATCTGATAGTGGTACAATGAAACAGAAATGATTATTAGATTATCTCAAATCAAAATGATGTGATAACTCATGTTCAAATGAGAAGAATTTGAAGCGAGTTCTTTTTTCCTTTATGCTGTGATGGCTTCAGTTTAAATTATGTTATTCAAAGGGTATTGGAGCTTTCATAAATTATTCATTTGCAAAGATTTAGCTATTTCAAGCCACTTCCCCTGAAACAGAAGGGGTTGAGCAAAATGGTTTCTTTTTGCCAAAGCATTCATAAATATCCCTTTGCCTTACTTCCGCAACTAATTTGAGTGTATGTTAGTTTAAGAGACAGTATTTCCCGCTATCAGGTTTTCTCATCTAATAGTTTCCCTTTCTAAAACAACTTGAAAATAAGCTTTTTCTCATTCTGATTATCACACAAATTCAGAGCTGAGAGAAGAATTAATACTATATCTCTGGGATTTCAGCAACGCTTGAATCTTTCTATGCAAGCTAGTCTTTTCCTTAACATTTGCCATGTCACGTGTTTCAGGAGAAGCAATAACTGTTTTCTTTTTATGTCTTTCTCTGTAGGTATCTATAGCAATATGTCTATCCTCTGAGATATTCTTGTTCATGTATTTTTGTTACCGTTAGGATGGCTATGAATTAATTACAAATATTTCTAAAACTTGCATTTCTGGAGAGATTTTCCTTAGTCTGGACCAACCCTTCCCATTATTGGGCACAGATGCTCAGCTGGTAACCAATCATCTATAATTATGCTTTGGAAAAACCTCATGAGCAAAGATCCTCAACTTGTAGTCAAAGCTACAATTTGTAAGTAATTGTGCAAAATTTATATTCTGCAATCTCTTTGAAAGATTAACTCAGTGATTGAAAGATTGCTTCCCTTCCTGAGACAAGTATTATTTAGAATTATTAAAAAAAACTTTAGACAAATTAAATTTAACAGAGTTTAATTGAGGGAAAAAAAAAAAGAACCAATTTAGCAATTGGGCAGCCCTCAGAATTGGAACAGATTCAAAGACTCGGACTGCCACGTAACTGGGGAGGATTTGTGGACAGAAGAAGGAAAGGAAGGTGACGTACGCCAACAACTGCATTGCTTACAGCTCAGTGTTTGCCTGGTTTGCACACGGTTGGAACCGTTAGCAGCCTATGAGTGGCTGAAGCTCGGCTGCTGTGACTGGCTGAGACCCAGCGACTGTTACAGGGGCATACTCCTAAGTTAGGTTTTCAGTTTGCTTACCTACTAACTTAGGTCACAGTTCCTACGCAAGAACTCAAGTATGCTAGCACAGGGCTTTCTCAGGCCAGACTGTCCTTTGATTTAGCCATACAAATGGTATTATTTATTGCAGTATTTTCAACCTTTGTTGGGTTTCAAGTTGTGAGTCATTTACCCTTTTCCGTTCCTTTTCCTTTCCACGCTTCAAGTCCCCTGACTGCAGCTTTTCTGCCTTTGATTGACCTTGTAGTAAATAAGAATTAGATTGACCAGGTGGAGGTGAAGAATCAGACTGTGGGACATTTCTATAAAAATGGGTTGAAGAGAGGCCAGCTGGAAAAAGTAGCAGGTTCAGAAAGCAATGGCCACCAAAGCCAGAGAGCAAAGTAAGGATGGGTGACAAGTGGACGCAACGCATGCGGAAAACTAATCCTGCAAGGAATTTGGTAATGAAGTTAAAGAGAAACGGTAGTAGCTACAGAGTGTAGTAGCATATGAGGAAAGATCGTTTGAAGCTAGGGTTCGAACACGTTTACTTAGAGGGAGAAGTGAGTGGAGATAGACTGATGATACAAAAGAGAAAGCGTCATTGTGAAAAGACTCTTGGAAGAGATACAAGATGGGGGATTAAGAGCTCACATTAGCAAGGAGGCAGAACATCTTTTGAGAGACAACAGTGAAGAAAGAAGTATGAAGATAGAGTTTTTGGTGGCAGTGGTGTTCAGTTGTTAGGTGAAACACCAGTCCGCATTTTGCTGTAAAGGTATTTTGAAAAATGAATCAACATGTAAAGTAGTAGACCTTGAGTAAACCCATATATACATGTCCTGCTGGTTCTATTTCTGTGGGGAACCCTATCTAATGCAGAGGTTCAGGATGGAGTGGAAAGATTTTGAAGACGCTCAGGTTAGTCATATCAATCTTTTGGTTAAATGGGAAACTAACATATGTGATGAAAGTGAGGAGTGGGCCTAAAAGTAGAGAACTTTTCAAAGAACACCTGAGACTGTGACTTCTTCCAGAAAAGTGAGTCTGTCTTATTCATTTTACGTCCTAAAATCATAGTGTAATAGTTGACATTTTGAGAGTGCTCAACAAATGCTTGCTGTTTGTCAAATAAGCTGAACGAGAGACCTGTGAATGGTCCAGCCAAGATTAGATTATGTGAATTTACGGTGAACAAACTACCATGGCTCTGTAACATTTGTGAGGATGTTCTCTGGAAGCAGGGACAGAAAGAGTTGACATGGGAATCAGCACAGTGAGAACTCTGAGAGTCAGGAGGTTGAGAACAGCCAGTGTGGCAATCAATGAACTATGAACTACGAGAGTAACTGTGATGCCCAGGCTGAGTTGAAAAGAAAAGGGAGCCGCACTGGGATTATTGGTTTGGGAGAACTGGAAGGAGCCAAGGGACAAAATGACTTAATGAAGACAGGGAGATTGTTTAATGGGTGACGTGGGATAGAGAAATGGGAAGAAAGGACATGTCCATTAGTTTCATCACCCTCAGGAATTTGGAGGCAGAATAGTTTTGAGTGGGAAAAGTGGGCGGGGGAGAAATATGGGGGTTATTTAAGAATATACTTTATTTTGCTATTTATACATATCTTAATTCCTTAACATATAATCCCTTAAAATATATAATATATAATTTAAGAAGGTTGTAACAAAAAAAAAGGGCAGTCATGTCCTACTTAGTATTTCCTATTTTAATTATGAAATATTGTGGAGAGTATCTAGCACTGGCAAGCTGGTTTGCCAGGTTTTCGGTCTTTATTTACTCCGTGCAGCTATTGAGGGTAAAGAGCACTGAAGGTGAAATGAGAAGATCTTAGGCTGAGCGTGGTGCCTCATGCCTGTAATCGCAGCACTTTGGGAGGCCGAGGCAGGTGGATCACAAGGTCAGGAGTTCTAGACTAGCCTGGCCAACACAGTGAAAACCTGTCGCTACTAAAAATACAAAAAATTAGCCAGCCATGGTGGCAGGTGCCTGTAATCCCAGCTACTCGGGAGGCTGAGGCAGGAGAATCGCTTGAACCTGAAAGGCCGAGGTTGCAGTGAGCTGAAATTGCACCACTGCACACCAGCTGGGGCAAGACTCTGTCTAAAAAAAAAAACAAAAGACCTTGATATGAGCCCAGTCATCTGCTAGGTGAATGAACTTGGGCAATTTATATAACCTCATAAAGGTATTAACTCACAAGAGTTTAATGATAAGAATACCTTTTACTGTTACTGTAAGTATTAAGTGAAATGTACAAAGGTTCTTCTCAACTTTAAAGTTTAAATGTTAAGTAATATTTTACAAATATTAATTCGATATGGTATTATTCTTTGAAGGACATTTCACTTGAACAAGATAATTAAGGGTTCAATTTTAGTTATAAAATGGCATAATTAGAACATCTTTATGTTTATTAGTTTAACATATTTAATAATTGCTAATATTTTACAGAACATTATTTAATCCAAAATACAGACTTAAAATGCTCCATAGTGCCCCTTAAAGGTTGACTTTCCTTGTTTATGAGGGGATAATTCTTATCGTTTGTATTCTCACCTGTCCCCAAGGAGAGCAACAGAGGAGATTTGTGTGTGTGTGAACTTACATTCAATAAAATGAATTCCTAGATGTAGAAAAGTAATTATAAATTGTGTATACTCTGAATACAACTAAAGTTAACCAAAAGGATCCATTTCATATTAGAGTTTATGGTAAAAATAAAAAAGTATGCAATTATACAATTTATGTAATTATTTTCTCACTAAATGTTAATTTATTTTTCTACGATGAATGCTTTAAGTCCTGAGATCCAGGCTCTTTATTGAATTCCTAGATTGGTGTTAAAACTCTACCCAGAATTTACACATCTTAACTTGTGTGTTGAATGTACACATCTTCACTTGATTGTTAACTGGGTCATCAATACAATATCTGATATCAAAATATTTGAACAGTCAATACTCATCATTTCCTATACCTAAGGTGATATTTAATGGATTGTATAGTATGAGTCACGACACTGTGCAACACGAATCCTTTTGACTTTGGACCTTATGGAGGAAGAAACTCTTTCCATCCGCATGGCTTTAAATGGCCTGATGCTCTGGCCTCGTTATCACAGAAAACAGAGCCCCAGGGTCATTTAAGCAGAACTCCTATCTTGGCAGGATGTAGGAAAGAGAGTGAGAATGTAAGAACAGAACATTCAGGTTAGAGAGAAAAAGAGAATTTGGGATGCTTGAAGTCATTTCTAAGAGTATTAGTTAGGATATAAACCGGGCTACTGTAACAAGCCCCCTTCCCCAAAAAGGGGGGTTTACATGAGATCGAATTTTATTTCTCTCTCACATAACAGAGCAAGGTAGGTGAGCAGTTCAGGGCAGGTGGCATGTCCTGCTCAGCGAGACCATCTAAGGATCCTGGATGCTGGGACAGCTTTGCCATCATCAACATGTGACTTCTTTCTCTACATCTCAAGCAGCTCCTTTAGATGCCTCATTTCCAGCCATCAGGAGGAGGAGAGAAAGAGGGAATGAGAATGAAGGACAAGCTTCTTCCTATGGGTGTGACCCAGAGGTTGTTCATGTCATTTATATTCACACCTGCTTGTCTAGAACTTACAAAATCAGACTGAATTGCAGGAAAGATTGGGCAAGGTAGTTTATGGCTGGGAGGACTTATGCCCTGAAATGGATGGTGTCATCTTTTCATCTTCCCTGTCACCATTAGCACGTAATCTATAACTGAGTTTGAACAATCCAACTTCCAAATGATTTCCATTATCCTCCGTATCTCTAACAACACTCGAGTCTAAAACGTTATCATCCTTCTCTGGTTTACTACGATCACCTCCTAATTGGTCAGCGTGCTTCCGCTCCTGCCCAAGTCATTTCTGACACCATAATTTAAGAATAGAAACCAAATCATCACCCTTCTTTAAGCCCTTCGGTGTCTGTTTCCATTGAGTATATTCCATACCCTGCACCATGAACCATAAGACCTGGCAATGACCTGGCTGTAGCCTACCCGCCCTATCCTTGCGCCACGCTGTCCACCAGCCACTGTGTTCTGGCCTCTCTGACCTCCACCTTTCCTAGAACACAGTGATGCTTTCCCCACTTCAGGCCCTTCTCGCCGCCATTCCTCATCCTGTGAAGCTTTTGCAGGGACCTCTGTGTGGCTGGCGTGCCCTCATCTCTTGGTACTCAGCACAGATGTCATCTATTTCGAGAATCTTTCCTGACTGCCCTTCGAAAGCAGCATGTCTGTTTCCCAGTGACTCTTTATTGCATTACTTTATTTATTTTCTTCCTAACTTTTATTAAATTGTATGACAATGCCGTTTGTTTATTGATTGATTGATTATTTAATTGTCTCCTTTCATTAGAAAATAATCCTTAGGAGGGCAGTTTCTTTGGCTTTTCCTGGTTCTCAGACTCTGGCACATAAAAGGAACTCAAAAAATGCCTTTTGGCCGGGCGCGGTCGCTCACGCCTGTAATCCCTGCACTTTGGGAGGCCGAGGCGGGTGGATCACTAGGTCAAGATTCGAGACCGTCCTGGCCAACATGGTGAAACCCCATCTCCATTAAAAATACAAAAATCAGCGGGGTGTGGTGGTGCCGCCTGTAGTCCCAGCTACTCAGGAGGCTGAGGCAGGAGAATTGCTTGAACCCAGGAGGCGGAGGTTGCAGTGAGCCGAGATCGCACCACTGCACTCCAGCCTGGCACCTGGTGACGGAGCAGGACTCTCTCTCTCAAAAAAAAAAAAAAAAAAAAAATGCCTATTGAATGAGTGACTAAATGAGTTAGGTACACCTTATATATTTCTTACAATAAGAATCCGGTGCCTATTGTGGAAAACCAGGTAAAAAGAACCTTACACGGATTTGCCTCTGTGAGCTTTGCTTCTGACTTGGGTGTACTGCATGCTGTACCTAAACCATGAATTTATCAACCTCACATGATGTTTGAAGTTTTAGTCATTCTCCTCTGTAGTAGGTTGAATGGTGGTCCCCTAAAAGTTGTGTTCATGTCTTAATACCCAACCCCTGTGAGTGTTACCTTATTTGGAAGAAGAGTTCTTTGCAGATGTGATTAAGAATCTCGAGATGAGATCATCCAGATTAACTGCGTGGGTCCTAATCCAACACCAAATGTCCCTGTAGAGGCAGAGGGAGATTTGAGCCTTAGAGGGGAATGCCATAGGAAGACAGTGGCAGAGATCAGGGTTTTATGGTCACATCCCAGGAATGCCTGAACTACCAGAAGCCGGAAGCAGCAAGAAAGGATCCTCTCTTAGAGCCTTCGGAGTGAGGACGGCTCTGCTGATGGCTTCACTTCAGACTTCTGGCTTTGTATTGTTTCATTAATCTTTAGTATAGATAAGTCCCAAATATGACTGACAGGGAGTATACTAACAATTTGTCGTTTACCTGAAATTCTAATTTAACTGGACATTCCGCATTCTTAGTAAATCTGACAACCCTACTATAATCCCAGGGCTATTTGAAAATGAAGAATTGACTGGGGATTATGTAGTGATTCTGACAGGTAAGAACTGGCAGCAAATATAAAAAATCAATATAAGTTAAAGGAAGTGAAAATGACATCACAGAAATTTTAAACATGCTGTAAAGTTCTAAAATTTTGCCCAAAGAACTAAATAAAATGCTTAGAATTATAAAAGATTTTAACATGTTAAATCTGATGTAAGGCTATCCTAGAAAATTTGTTTCATGTGACTGTAAAAAATAAGAACTAAAGTTCATCTGATCCTGACTTAATTTTTAGAAATCTCTAGAGAAACAAGATCAAATTTGGGACTGCCTCATACTTCAGCTTGAAAACAGGTACATTAAAACATAGGAATTAAAAAAAATTAGACTGAAAACAGCTTTTGATGAGGTACTTTAAAAGACGATCTTCCCCAAGGGGCTCACAAGTGTTTCTAGGAATGAGCAAGGAATCTCTAGAAACCCATTTTTCCTTCCTATGCCTCAAGAGCAACCAAGACTACCCATGAGGCAAGATTCTGTTTTCTCGTTTAAATTTTGCATTTGTAATGTTTATAATCACTATTTTTTTTTTCCGCTTGTGAGGAAATATCATGCATGCTATTAAATAAGTAATTAAATCCATTTTAGGATCAGTTGAACAAGCAAATAGGGTAGAAAGAGGAGAGAGAGAGAGAGAGGAGAGAGGAGGGAGAGAGAGAAAGAGCAACAACGCACCCCGCAAATTTGTATGTTTTCTTAATGAAAGCCTAAATAAATTAGGTATATTTCATGTTTCTTACAACTAAGAATCAGGTGTCTGTGGTGGGAAAACCAGGTAAAAGGAACCTTCTACAGAGAGTTTCCTCTCTGGGCTTTATTTCTGACTTGGGTGGACTGAATGTTATACCTGAGCTAAAGACAACCTCCCTTCCTCCCTTGAAATGGAATAATTTAGATTCTGTAGGAAAGAAAGCAATGGAGACAAGAGAGTGAAAGAGGGAGCCCTGAGTGTGAGTTGGAGGTCCGCGGAGGACAACCGGGGGCAGTGAGGAGGGCAGAGACTTTCCAAAAAGGCTGTCACAGGAGAAAAACAGAGAATTTCAAAATGACTTCCCACCAAAGACAGAGCAAGTGGAGTCATTGATCAGTGCCAAAGGAAGTTTCTGAAGGATCTGATATTTATTCATTAACTTATTCCTTAATTATGTATTAACTACTTAGTATGTATCATGAATTGTCCTAGATGCCAGCGTTTTTAAAGAAACAGTCTGTCCTTATTTGAGAGACTGGACTATATGGAGAGGAAAACGGTGCTACAAAACACTGCAATAAAGACTAAGTCCTGTGATGGCGGAAACGTTTACAGTGTTTAGGAAACATGCAAAAAGAAACATACAAACGGGAGGAAGGGGGCCAAGTGGAAGGGGCGTCAAAATCTTTATAGAGTTGGTGCCTACGTTAAACTTTGATGATTTGCTAGATTAGGGAAAGCTGTTCTCTGAGGTTAGGCACAGGTGTTTTTTTAATTTAATTTAATTTTTTATTGCATTTTAGGTTTTGGGATACGTGTGAAGAACATGCAAGATTGTTGCATAGGTACACACATGGCAGTGTGATGTGCTGCCTTCCTCCTCATCACCTGTGTCTGGCATTTCTTCCCATGCTATCTCTCCCCAAATCCCCACCCCCTGCTGTCCCTCCCCTGTTTCCCCCTGACAGACCCCAGTGTGTGATGCTCCCCTCCCTGTGCCCATGTGTTCTTATTGTTCAACACCCACCTATGAGTGAGAATATGCGGTGTTTGATTTTCTGTTCTTGTGTCAGTTTGCTGAGAATGATGGTTTCCAGGTTCATCCATGTCCCTGCAAAGGACATGAACTCATCGATTTTGATGGCTGCATAGTATTCCATGGTGTATATGTGCCACACTTTCCCTGTCTAGTCTATCATCAACTGGCATTTGGGTTGGTTCCAAGTCTTTGCTATTGTAAACAGTGGCACTTTTTTTTTTTTTGAGACACTGTCTGATTCTGTTGCCCAGGCTGAAGTGCAGTGGCACAATTTCAGCTCACTGTGACCTCCACCTCCTGGTTTCAAGCAATTCTCATGCCTCAGCTGCCCAGTAGCTGGGATTACAGGTGTCCACCATCACGCCTGGCTAATTTTTTTGTGTTTTTAGTAGAGATGGGGATTCACCATGTTGGCCAGGCTGTTCTCAAACTCTTGACCTCAAGTGATCCACTCACCTATGCCTCGCAAAGCGCTGGGATACAGGCGTGAGTCACCGCACCTGGCTGATGCCTATTTTTTACATTAAAAATTTGAAACTGTATCTATTAAATACACTGAGTCCTTTTGGAAAATACCATCAATGTCATGATTTTTTATGAAATACAATTGTTTCTAAACAAAAATTTTTGTTCAACAATTTTTTCCTTTAAAAAATAAAAAATTATATAATCTGCACTACTTTCCATCTTCAGATTTTACTGTTTTCTTTATCTGTTTTTATCCTTATTTATTTCTACTCAATGACTTTGTTACACAAAAATGTATAACAAGAGTAAAGCTAATAGATAGATAGATCATTTTAACTTATATATGACCTCCAAAAAAGACCATTTGAAAGAGTCATACCTGTATCATTCTACAACATACCTATAGATCCTAAAGAAACTCCAAGATTTGGTATAGCACAGTGTCTCTAACATGGTTAGAAAAATCACCATATTATAAACCCACCAACCACAAAGATAATTTCTCAAAGACTATGACTTATCTGTAATAAAAATGTATCAAGCCTGAACAGGTCTCAATGACCTACTGTAGAAGTTATCTTGGTTGTTCTAAAAACAACTGACTACGTAATTATTAGGTATTGCAGCTAAATGTTGCATATTCAGGTTTATGCAAACACATATCATTATACATAGACTGTTTTTGACATAAAATTATTTACATGGAAAAAAGGAATATAGAAAATAAACCAATCACAATTTAAGGAACATAATTTGCTTAAAGCATGTCCCCCCAGAGATAAAATAAAGAACATTATTTGGTTAATAAAGAACATTAACCAAAATACTTTAAGGATATTTTATTCATCTTTCCTGTTCTATGCCAATTGTAATGATCATCCTCAAAGCATTTTCCATTAGGTGCATATGTTTATAAATACATATATTGCAATTAATCTACAAACATTTATTGGTTCTAAGTAAGAGGGTGTTTTAGACGCTTAATAAAATAATACCCTTAGTCCTTCTGCCTCTCTCTGTAAATTTCAACATCTCAGTCAATCAATAAAAGACCTTCAAGGGTCAAAGTTTCTCAATGCCCAAATGCGAGGATTACATCAGGATTTAACACCAGCCTTGGTTAAATACAGGTTACATAGATCTCTTATTTCTTTGGGCACAACCAGGAAGAAATCTTTTAATTATGAAAGAAAAGCAACAAGTAGGTAAAGGACAGCCCCTGTGCCCCTCTCAATCAATGGACAAATCAACAAACCAGACAGAATTGCGTGTGATCTGACAGTACATATTTTGTGACATCACCATCATTCTTATCCAACAATGATTGAGCATTTCCATATGCTGGGTATTGCGGTAGTTGTTAATGATACAATGATAAGCAGAGAAGTTCAGGGGAAATTTCCTAAAGAAGTTTGAATTTCACAGAAGGAATAAAGAATGAATATGATTTTGCCAGATGGGCAATGGAAGCCTGTGAAGAGAGAAGGGAGTTGGAAGAAAAGAGAGAAGGCATTCCAGACAGAATAAATATCACCAGCAAAATTACAGAAGCATGAAACAACACAGTAAATTCTTGAACAGTTCAGATTGATGCCTACCACTAGGGCATAGGCTGAGAGTGATTAGCTCTTGGAAGGAGGTGGACAGAGACTACTTCATGGAGGGCTACATGTGCCTTATCCACAGGAGTATAAATCGTTCTGCTATAAGGACGCATGCATATGAATATTCTTTGCAGCACTGTTTACAATAGCAAAGACCTGGAACCAACCCAAATGCCCATCGATGATGGACTGGACAGGGAAAATGTAGTATATATACACCATGGAATACTATGCAGCCATCAAAAATTATGAGTTCCTGTCCTTTGTAGGGACATGGATGAACCTGGAAACCATCATTCTCAGCAAACTGACACAAGAACAGAAAATCAAAAACCACATGTTCTTACTCATAGGTGGGTGTTGAACCATGAGAACACATGGACACAGGGAAGGGAGCATCACACACTGGGGTCTGTCGGGGGAAATAGGGGAGGGACAGCAGGGGGTGGGGAGTTGGGGAGAGATAGCATGGGGAGAAATGCCAGATATAGGTGATGGGGAGGAAGGCAGCAAATCA
>CAUYNB010050554.1:0-33043 GCA_963574225.1 Lagothrix lagotricha | reverse complement strand
TGAGAGCACCCCCACCCCGACCAGCTCACACTACAATAAGGAAATCCATGAGCTCGTGTACAAGTTCTGAGAGCACCCCCACCCCGACCAGCTCACACTACAATAAGGAAATCCATGAGCTTGTGTACAAGTTCTGAGAGCACCCCCACCCCGACCAGCTCACACTACAATAAGGAAATCCATGAGCTCGTGTACAAGTTCTGAGAGCACCCCCACCCTGACCAGCTCACACTACAATAAGGAAATCCATGAGCTCGTGTACAAGGAGGCCCAGCTGACTCGTGGCTGTCGGCAGCTCTCCGTAGCTTGTCAGCTTTGTCCTCAGGCTCGGCCCCTCATTGTCGTGGTTTTAGCTGCCGACATGTGAAATCTCTTTTGGGAATCGTTGAGAATACCTTTCCCCAAAGCCCCCCACAGATATTGCGTCCTGTGCCACTGGCAAGAGGGTAGGTTAACCAGCTGCCTCGGGCTGCTCATGACTGAGTCCTGCGTCCCACGGGGGAGCAGGAGGAGAAGTTCGGCCAGACCCTGGCTGTGCCAGCGGGGATCTCAGGGAGCAGAGGGGTTGGTACTTGTATGTGAGCAATGGATAATATTCGTGTCTGGGAGTCTTTGCCCTTGGGGAAGCCTGGACACCTAATTAACACCCAAGGAGCACCCATCGGCTCAGCGTCTTCTAGCGTTGCCACAGTGATAGGAATACCTTGCAGGCAGCGGCTGGTTCCACACTTCTCAACCTTATTGCGGCGGCTCTCTGGTTCCTGGCACAGTGCTAGGCACTTGGGGAGCCTGCAACAGTGCCCTTTTTTTTTTTTCTGAGACAGAGTCTTGCTTTGTCACCAGGCTGGAGTGCGGTGGCACAATCTCGGCTCACTGCAGCCTCTGCCTCCCAGGTTCAAGTAATTCTCCTGCCTCAGCCTCCCGAGTAGCTGGGACTACAGGCACACGCCACCATGCCCGGCTAGTTTTTTGTATTTTAGTAGAGACGGGGTTTCACCATGTTAGCCAGGATGGTCTTGATCTCCTGCCCTCAGGTGATCTGCCTGCCTGGCTTCCTGAAGTGCTGGGATTACAGGCGTGAGCCACGGTGCCTGTGTGCTTGTTATGAACAATAAGAGTAGCCGCACGTATTGGATAATTGCGATGTGCTGGGCGCTTTCCTCAGAGCTTTGTGTGTATTCTCACAACAACCCCCTGGCGTAGACACGCACATCTCTTTCCCTGGTAAGTCTCAGAGAAGCTCGGTAACCTAACTGGGCATACTCAGCCAATGAGTGCTGGGGTAGAGCCCAGATCCAAATCCTGGCGGTGAAACCCTGAAGCCTCTGTGCTTCTGACTGAGTTTCATTGCCGCCCGGTCAGATCGAGTGACGGGTTGAATGACTGGTTTGGGGGTTAGAGAACCTCCTCTCCCTGGAACTCTCACATCATCTTTGAGGGCCTGTGGAGCCAGAGAGAGCATCATCCCGGGGGCAGCCAGAAGCCCCTAGGACTTCCGTGTGAGGAAATCCTCCCCGAGGTCACGCTGAGCTCTGCTCCACTGTAACACCCCTTCCCATCCAGAGCAGTCGGAGGGTGTTGTCACTTCCCAGGTCCACCCCTACCATGGCTCCGTAATCTTGTTTTTTTGCTGTTCTTCTCACTCTTACACGCACTTTGACAAAGCCCTGACCGCCCTGGTGGCCCTCTCCTGGGGACTTCACCATTTGCCAATGTGGCCTTGCTCCTGAGTGGCCTGAGCAGCCCCGGCCCCCCCGAGACCCTGCACTTCTGCCAGGCTGAGCTGCGTCAGACCATGGGCCATAACGAAGGTGTGCCTGGCGCCCCTGCAAGTGGGAGGGGTGGCTCAGTGCCCGGCTCGATGCACGGATGAGTAAGAGACCCTCACACACTTTCACCAACGGTCAGCGTGTTCCAAGTTGCACAAATCACACTTTGTGGTATAATCCAGTGCATATTATAGATGGAGGCTCAGTTTTCTGGAAAAGAGTCAACTTGTGGTCAGGTACCTGGGTGTGTTGAATCCCCACCACGATCCTGCGTGAAACACAGAATTCCCATTTGACAGATGAGGAAGCTGTAGCTTAGAGAGGCTGGGAGCTAGGCCAGTGTCGTACAGGTGGGTTGAGCTCCGAGCCTCATTTTCCTGGCCTGTAAGATGAAAATAACCTTTGTCCACCCTGCAGGGGAGCTGGGGCACTAACCCCTCAGATTCCCTCCAGCCAGGGCTGTTCCTTGTCTCTAGCCAGGCCCAGAGTGTGGGGCAGGATATGGGAACATCCTCTGTAGCTGGAGTAGCTGTAGTATGGGCCTCTGTGACCGTGTGTGTGTGTGTGTGTACGTGTGTACGTGCGTGTGCGCACACATGCTGAGGGCTGTGTCTACAGACCCCACGAAGAGGGCAGGGTCATCCAGAGAGCCCAGAGGCTGATTCCCAGGCCCTTGTTCTCTCCGTAGAGGGCCATCCGCGTGCGCAGCCACTCCATGGAGACCATGGTGGGCGGCCAGAAGAAATTGCACGGTGGAGGCATCCCTGGCAGCCTCAGCGGGGGCATCTCCCACAACAGCATGGAGGTCACCAAGACCACCTTCTCGGTGAGTGCTGGCCGGCCCTGGGGCAGCAAGTGGGTCTCAGGGAGGCCCCAAAGACCTATGGAGGAAGGGTGCCCCCACCCAGGCTTGGGCAGGCGACTCGATCAGGGCAAGCTGGATGATGGAGGGAAACTGAGGCTGCTAGGAGGTGACTCCGGGCCCTGACCTCTGAAAATGGTCCTTTGGCGCCTCCATCCTAGACAGTACCTGGGGTTGGCCGCGATGGCGTGAGAAGCCATCCTGTCCTATGCGCTGTTTCCTTGACAGTTAGACTCCTCCTTAGGGCCAGCTCTGCAAAATGGTCCTAAGGTGTGTT
The DNA here is from genome assembly GCA_963574225.1 of Lagothrix lagotricha. Taxonomy (NCBI): domain Eukaryota; kingdom Metazoa; phylum Chordata; class Mammalia; order Primates; family Atelidae; genus Lagothrix; species Lagothrix lagotricha. The sequence goes on along the minus strand of CAUYNB010050554.1, from coordinate 30,135 downwards.
TTGCTGCACAGGGCCTTGGGACCCGTGACTGTGAGGGAGTGTCCTTGCTTTGTTATTACTGATGCCAACAGTAGCTGCCCCGGCTCACTGTGCACCAGGCACTGAGCTGAGTGACCCATGGACGCGATCTCACCTGCTTCCATAACGGCTCTCCGAGGCAGGTGCTGATGTGTCCTTCTGTTCCCATTTGGGGAAAAGGAGGCCCGGTGGGGTTAAGTAACTTGTTAGAGGCCACTCAGCTCAGCTGAAGAGCTGGGATTTCAGTGCAAATCTGCTGGATCCAAAGTCTATGCTCTTCATCACCATGTGCACAGTTCCCAAGGAAAGAGGGTCCTGCAGGCCTGTGAGTTTAGGCCTGATGGACTCGCACCGGGGGCTGAGGGGTTGGAGGGGATCACGTAGTTGGGCTTTTCATAAAGCAAAGTGAGCCGGGCGTGGTGGTTCACACCTGAAATCCCAGTACTTCCGGAGGCCGAGGAGGGTGGATCTCCTGCGTCCAGAAATTCGAGACCAGCCTGGGCAACAAAGCGAGACCCTGTGTCTACAAAAAAACACAAAAATTAGCTGAGCATGGTGTCACACACCTGTAGTCTTAGCAACTTGGGAGGCTGAGGTGGGAGGATCACCTCTACCTAGGGAGGCTGAGGCTCTAGTGAGCTGTGACTGGGCCACTGCACTCCAGCCTGGGTGTCAGAGCGAGACCCTGTCTCAAAAACGAACTAACTAAAGCCAGGTGCCTTTGGGTTTGTATAGACTGGGATTTTCCTTTCTTCTTTCTCTTCAGAATAGCAGAACCTACTCACCATGGTACTAATGATGAGTATTATAAATGGCCTTGCATAATTAATTTAATTGGGTAAATATTTTCCTAGCTGTTATCCTGTTCCCCGCTGAAGGTGCGTGGAGTGAGCGGAGCAGGGTCCTACCTCCATGCTGGGGATCAGGAGACTCGAGAGACTCTGGCCGGGTCTCACCACTCTCCTGAGGTTGCATAGCATGTGCATGGCAGGAGCTGGGGCCTGGGTTGGAGGCTTGGTGGCCTCTGAAGATTGGTTCCGGGTTCCTGTCTGCCTTCCTGAGACTCCCACCAGGCATGGTCTGCTGTGAGGCCGGGGGAAACTGTCTAGAGCAGAAGCTGTTTGGCTGCCCCCAGCCGCCTGCCAGTGCCTGTGGACCCGGCCTTACGGCTCTCAGTCTCATTACTGTGACACCTGCAGGGCCCCGTTTGTTTGTGAGGAATGAAGGAGGGTCAGGAGTCCTCACCTGCCAGGATTTGCTGGATGACCTTGATGAAATCTCACTCTTTGGTCTTCAGCCTCCTCACCGGTAAAATGAGAGGTTGAACCGGGTCCCTCCGGGGCTTCCCTGGCTCTGTGCCTCTTGGTCTGTATCCCCCTGAATTGTTCTGACCTTCTCAGCGTCTGGGGCTCCCTCACCCCGTGTTCCTTTTTTTTGCGTGGTTTTTTTTTTTTTTTTTTTTGAGACAAGGTCTTTTTTTGCCCGGGCTGGAGTGCAATGGTGTGATCTCAGCTCACTGCAACCTCTGCCTCCTGGGTTCAAGTGATTCTCCTGCCTCAGCCTCCTGAGTAGCTGGGATCACAGGCACCTACTACCATGCCCAGTTAATTTTTGTATTTTTAGTAGAGATGGGGTTTCGCCATGTTAGCCAGGCTGGTTTCAAACTCCTGACCTCGTGATCCACCCTCCTTGGCCTCCCAAAGTGCTGGGATGACAGGTGTGAGCCACGGCGCTTGCCAGTAGTGGTCTTTTGTGGATCATTACCTGGGGCCACGAGGTTTGGCTTCACACAGGGAAAGAGGCTGTCACTGGCCTGAGTCTTGAGGTCTCAGCTCCAATTACATAGATCTCAACCTTCCTAGCTGTCCTGCTATTTTCTGGGGTCTTCTCCAGAGCAGGAGCCATTTGTAGGCCAGGGAGGGGATGAAGGGATAGATCAGTGTTCGGGAAGGGTGCACTCACTTTGGCGATTTCATCGGCAGCCTCCAGTGGTGGCGGCAACGGCGAAGAACCAGTCACGGAGTCCCATCAAGCGGCGATCGGGGCTCTTCCCCCGCCTGCACACGGGCTCAGAAGGCCAGGGGGACAGCCGGGCACGATGGTAACTGTTGGGAAACCCCTATTCTAGCCTGACTCGTGGGGTCTGTCAACCCTCTCCACCGTACAGTGCTCAGTGCCCAACCTTGGGGGAGGAGCTTTGCCCAGATGTCCCTGACTTCAGGCAGCTGTGTGTCCCCTGTCACTCACTCAGCTCTTTATCCAAAGAGGCTGACGGGGCGGTCTCTGCCTGGGGCTTTCCAGTTACTCTTGCAGCATTTTGCCCCTGGCTAGAGACATTGCTGGGTTCTTGCTTCTCTGCCTCCTTTTTCAGTGCTCACCCCAATGGCCTGTCTTTTGGGAACCTTCCCCGATTCTGCCAGGCAGAGTTCCTTGCACCTTCCTGTGGACTTCTAAATGGTTCTACGCTTTTTGCTTTTTAAGCAACTCATATATTACATTACATTTAACCTGTTCTGATTCTTTAAGAAACTGAATACATAGTACTTGCACATATTTTTGGGGTGCATGTGATATTTTGATAAAATGCATAATGATGGAATCAAGGTAATGGAACGATACATCACCTTGAATGTTTATTGTTTGTGTCAGGAACATTCCAGCTCTTTTCTAGGTCTTTTGAACTATGAAAAACATTACTATCACCTATGGTCACCATATTATACTATTGAACACTAGATTGTATTTCTTCTAACCGACTGTATTTTTGTACCCATTAACTGCCTTCTCTTCATCCTGTCCTCCCACCCCTTCCCAGCCTCTGGTGACACCAGTCAGCTCTCTATCTCCACAAGATTCCCTTTTTCAGCTCCAACAGATGAGGGAGAACATGCCATATTTGTCTTTTTTTTTTTTTTTGAGACAGAGTCTTGCTCTGTCGCCCAGGCTACAGTGCAGTGGTGCGATCTCAGCTCACTGCAGCCTCTGCCTTCTGAGTTCAAGTGATTCTCCTGTCTCAGTCTCCCTGAGTAGCTGGGATTACAGGTGTGCACCACCACACCTGGCTAATTTTTTGTATTTTTAGTAGAGACGGGGTTTCACCATGTTGGCCAGGCTGGTCTCGAATTCCTGATATCAAGTGATCCACCCGCGTCAGCCTCCCAAAGTGCTGGGATTACAGGTGTGAGCCACCACACCCGGCCAGGATACTTGTCTTTACGTCTGGCTTTCAGTTAACATAATGACCTCCAGTTCCACCCATGTTGCTGCAAATGACAGGATTGCAGTCTTCTTCCATGACTGAATAATGTCTGTTGTGTATGTCCACAACACTTTCCTCATCCCCTTATCTGCCGATGGACACTGAGGGTGATTCTGTACCTTGGCTATTGTGAGTGGAGCTGCAGTAAACATGGGAGTGAAGATACCTCTTCCATATACTGATTTCCTTTCTTTTGGATATAGTTACCCTGCAGCGGGATTGCTAGATCTTACGGTAGTGGCGTTTTTCGTGTTTTGAGGACCCTCCAGACTGTTTTGCGTAGAGGTTGTGCTAATTTACATTCCCACCAGCAGTGTGCGAGCATTCCCTTTCTCTGCATCCTCACCAGCATTCATGATTTCCTGTCTTTTCGATAAAAGCCATTTTAACTGGGGTCAGATGACATCTCATTCTGGTTCCTGTGGTGGGGGCAGATATCACAGACTCTGAATTATTAAGGACAAATAATAACAGATGTCAGAGAGGATGTGGAGAAATGGGAATGCTTGTTCATTGCTGGTAGGAATGTAAAATAGTGCAACTACTTCGGAAAACAGTCTGACAGTTCCTTAGAAGGTTAAACATACAGTCACTGTGTGACCAATAATTCCGCTCCTAAGTGTCTTCCCAAGAGAGTTGAAAACAGCTGTCCATGAAAAAAATTTACATTTACATTTCCTTGATAATTAGTGATGACTGTTTTTTGATATACCTGTTGGCTATCTGTATGTCTTCTTTTGAGAAATATCTATTCATGTTTCTTGCCCTTTAAATAATAGTGTTATTTGTGTTTCTGCTGTTGATTTTTTTTGAGTTCCTCGTAATATGCTCAGGTTATTAATCCTTGTTGGATGGATAGTTTGCAGATATTTCCTCCTGTTCTGCAGATTGGCTCTTGCTTGATTGTTTCCTTTGCTGTGCAGAAGCTTTTCAACTTGTTGTAATCCCATTTGTCTATTTTGGATTTTGTTGTCTGTGCTTTTGAGATCTTACCTAAAAAGCTTTTGCCCAGACAGACCAACATCCTGAAGCATTTCCCCGGTGTTTTCTTCTAGGATTTTCTTTGTTTCGTGCCTTAGATTTAATCCATTTTGATTTGATTTTTACGTATGTTGAGAGAGAAGGGTCTGGTTTTAATCTTTTGCATATGGTTATCTAGTTTTACCAGCACCACTTACTGAGGAGACTGCCCTTTCCCAGTGTATATTCTCAGCACCTTTGTTGAAAATGAAATGATCATGTGGATTTTGTTCTGTATTATTAATGTGATGTATCACATTTGTTGATTTGTGGATGTTGAACCATCCTTGCATCCCTGGAACGAATCTCATTTGATCATGGTGAATGATCTTTTTGATGCATTGTTGAATTCTGTTTGATAATATTTTGTTGAGGATTTTTGCATCTGTGTTTATCAGGAATATTGGCCTGTAACACTCTGTTTGTTGTATCCTTGCATGGTTTTGATGTCTTTCTGATTCTTTAGTTGGTGAGTCCATTTGTTCTTTATTTCAGCAAGCAGCATTTCTTGAGTGGCTGCCATGTGCTGGGCACAGTGCTGAGTGCTCAGACAGGTGCTGCAAAAACATGCAAGCCTGTCCTCCAGAAGCTCACAGTCTCGTAAGGGAAAGGGAGGCATTTGGTTGACTTCCAAATTCCGAAGTTGTCTGCCTATAGCCCTGGGCGGTGGCACCATGTTCTGAAGCAGGGCTTGCAGGACAAGAGGCAGGGTTATGGAGAAGGATGAAAAGCTCTCTTTGGAACCTGTGCATGGGAGTTTTTGTGAACCATCAGTAGAGGTGTCCAAGGAGAGGTCAGAGTTGTAGGTTTTCATTTTATTTTATTTTATTTATTTTTATATACTTTAAGTTCTGTGCAGAACATGCAGGTTTGTTACATAGAAATTCATGTGCCATGGTGATTTGCTGCACCCATCAACCTGTCATCTAGGTTTTAAGCCCCATATGCATTAGGTATTTCTCCTAATGCTCTCTCCCTCCCCTTGTCCCCAACCCCCTAACAGGCCCTGGTGTGTGATGTTCTCCTCCCTGTGTCCATGTGTTCTCATTGTGCAACCCCCACTTATGAGTGAGACCATGTGGTGTTTGGTTTTCTGTTCCTGTGTTAGTTTGCTGAGGATGATGGTTTCCAGCTTCATCCATGTCCTCACAAAGGACACGAACTCATTCTTTTTTGTGGCTGCATAGTATTCCACGTTGTAGGAGAGGCCTTGACTAGAGAAGGAGAGTTGGGAATCAGCAGGGTAGAGGTACTGGTTAACGATGGCTTAATTAGGTCGACCACCAGAGGGGCTGAGTAGAGTACCACATTTAATAAGGGCAAGTGGCGAAGGGAAGCTGGTGAAGCTGACTGGGAAGGAAAGAAGAGAGGAGAGGAGGAGGAGATGGAATCTCTGAAGCCAGAGGAGGATAAATTCCAGGAAGAGAGGACATCTGTGTCAGACATGCAGAGACGTCCGGCACAGTGACCCAAACCCTGCACAGGTTGACAGGAGGTTATTAGTAACCTCATCAAAAGTGCATTGAGACACTTCACACCTCTAGCATGGCTTTAATCAAAAAGACAAATAATAACAGAGGTCAGAGAGGATGTGGAGAAATGGGAAGCCTTGCTCTTTGCTGGTGGAAGTGTAAAATAGTGCCACTACTTTGGAAAACAGTCTACTAAGGAACTCCTTAGAAGGTTAAACATAGAGTTACCATATGACCAAGCAAATCCACTCGTATGTGTATACCCAAGAGAGTGAGAACAGTGGGCCGCGAAAAGCCGAGCCTGCCAGTGCAGCTGGTACACAGATGTTCCTGGCAGCGCTACTCATAATAGCCCAAACTGGAAAGAGTGCAAGTGTCCGTCGTCTGCTGGATGGATAAACAAAATGTGATCTAGCCATAAAATGGATTATTATTAGAATAAAAAGGAAGACAGTGCTGATACAAGCTACAACATCGGCGCATAGGTGAGCCTTGAAAACGCTAAGTTTAAGAAGCCAGGCAGAAATGCCGTATGATATGGTTCTGTTTACATGACTGTCCAGAAGAGGCCAGTCTACAGTGAGGGCGTAGGGGTTGGGTGGGAGTTGTGGGGAGAGGAATAGGAAGTGATCACAGATGGCTCCAGGGTTTCCTTTAGGGGCCAAACGTGTTCTAAAATCAGATGTTGGTCATAGCTGCACAACTCTGAATATACTAAAAGCCATTGCACTGTATCCTTTAAATAGGTGAGTTCTGTGCTATGTAGATTCTGTTTCAACACTATTGTTTAAAAAGTGCATTGATGGCAGGTGCAGTGGCTCACGCCTGTAATCTCAGAACTCTGGGAGGCCGAGGTAGGCAGGTCACTTGAAGTCAGGAGTTCGAGACCAGCATGGCCAACATGGTGAAACCCTGTCTCTACTAAAAATACAAAAATTAGCCGGGCGTAGTGGCACATTCCTGTAATCCCAGCTACTCGGGAGGCTGAAGCAGGAGAATCGCTTGAACCTGGGAGGCAGAGGTTGCAGTGAGCCAAGAGCGTGCCACTGCACTCCAGCCTGGGTGATAGAACGAGACTCCATCTCAAAAAAAAGTGCATTGAGGACACGGCCATCCTGTCCCATGCAGCGGGCACTGTGGGCACTGTCCACGGTCTTCGTTAGACTATAGGAGAAGGAAACTCCTGGCTGAGAATACCCTTGCTTCCCAGCTCCCAGGGCAGCCTCCTCATGTGGGTCCAGGAGTGTATTCTCATCTGTATGAAGAGCGACCTCCTGGGACCTTCCGGGAGTCCATGTATCTTGGGTCGTTCCTGCAGTGGGGTCGGATGTCACAGACTCTGCCATATTCCCTGCTGCATTCCCCATGGGGCCTTCTCTTGACCCATAACTTGGCCAGGTGTGAGGCCACAGGATGGGTGAGAGAGATCTGGGCTAGAGGCCATCAAGCCAGGACCCCAGCTTGGCAGCTCTGGACTTGACCATGAACCTAGAATAGCCCCTATAGTAGGGATCAGGAAACCGTGCCGTGTGCTGCCGTCTCTCGGGGGCTCAGGTGGGAAAGGACGTCTTGGCAGTGATGCTTGTGGGGCGTTTTGACCCTACAGCCCCCTACAATGCTGGTCGCCAGCTGGCAGAGTCTCTGCCTGGGGCCAGGGATGGGGCGCGGGAGGCTGGCTCCACAGTCTCAGTCCTTATTTCCGTTTCCTCAGTGACAGCGCATCCAGCACGCCCAAGACCCCGGATGGCGGACACTCCTCTCAGGAGATAAAGTCTGAGACCTCATCCAATCCCAGCTCTCCGGAAATCTGCCCCAACAAGGAGAAGTAAGAGAGTGAGGGTGAGGGAAAGGCTGGCTTTGGCCACGGAGCCCTGGAACATGCTCTCTGCCTCCTGGCTGGCTGAGAGTGACCATCTCCTGCCTCTGGAACTCTCCAGAACACAAAGGCTGATGGGTGGGGGCGTGGGCAGCCACCAGAGGACAGGCTCAGATCTCCACAGGGGCTGCCCTGTCCAATCCCGGGGAGGACCCGGGGGCGGAGGACTCTCGCGTGCCACCAGGGCCGGCTTTGCTTCCTGTTCCCTGCAGGCCCTTTATGAAGTTGAAGGAGAATGGCCGCGCCATCTCCCGCTCCTCCTCCAGCACCAGCAGCGTCAGCAGCACTGCCGGGGAGGGCGAGGCCATGGAGGAGGGCGACAGTGGGGTAGGTGTGCCCGTCTACCCTTGGGCAGGCACTCTGGGTGCTGGCCAGCCACCCTCCTTGTGTTAGAACGTCACTGTGGATCGAGCCCACTCCCGTCTTTGCAGAGGAAAGGGGAAGAATGGAAACGAGAGGTGGGCTCATCGGCCATCACCACCCCCTGGGTGCCGTGGGTGAGGGGGTCTCTCTCAGAGTGACATGGCAGCAGCAGCAGAGGGCAGGGGCCACACCTGATGGTGTCCCTGCCTTGGGGCTCCTGGCTGGAGTGCTGAGTGGCCAGTGCCCCAGGAGGCTGGGTCAAAGGTCCTTCTTGGAGCAGGAGAGCTTAGAACCAGGGTTGAAGTCAGCAGGAAAGAAAGTGCAGGTGGGGAGTGGGAGGCAGTGGCCGCCCTGGGCTTGTGGGTGCTGTCTCAGGCCTGTGTAATGTGGCTGCCGAGGGTGGGCTGACCTCGCTCACCCGGCCTCTCTCCTCAGAGCAGCCAGCCGTCCACGACCTCGCCCTTCAAGCAGGAGGTGTTTGTCTACAGCCCGTCCCCGAGCAGCGAGAGCCCCAGCCTGGGGGCAGCCGCCACCCCGATCATCATGAGCCGGAGTCCCACAGGTCAGTGGCATCTGTGGTGTGTGTGACGTCATCAGGAGGGCAGGCCGTGCCCTGTCCATGGTCGGCCGCAGCCATGCCGAACTGTCCGGTCTTCAGTCCTCCTCCCCACTGCGAGGCCCTCGCTCTGTGAGCTCTCTCCATCTGTTCATCGGCCTTCACAGCCTAAGTTCCTAACCTCCCTACACGGAGAGTGTGAAACAGGCACAGAGAGGTGAAGGCAGGAGACCCTGTGGGAGTTCACTCAGGGCGGCGGCAAAAATACTAAGGGAAAAATAGTAGAGAAAGTTACAGAATATAGTCTCAAGCCCTTTTGGAAGGCCTAAAGGTTTTTTCATAGTTTCAGTAGAAATTTCGGCTGAAAGCAGCCTAAATCCCCCTTACATTTAGTTAATATGTAAAGCAAATAGCCACGGTATGTGGGGGAATTTACCTAACTAACTTGTTTACTCATGTGGTCTTAAAACTAAGCTTTGAGCCAGATGGCCCTCTCGGGGAGGGTGACCAAGATATCCACTAATGGTGTTTGCATCGGGCATCGAACCTGTGCTTTAATCTTCACTCTCGTGGTGTTGACCCAGGCCTTTCTCAATTCAACTTTACTCAATAAATGCAAGTCTCTCTAGTGAGGGCCGGAGGTTGCAACTGTTTACAGCACTCTGCAGGGTGCCTGTAAGCCACAAGGACCCTCAGCCAAACTGGCAAAGCATAATATCTGTGTGTCACTGTACCTGATTCATCTGTCACTAGGTCAGGGTCAGCAGGACAAAACCCCCCAGGTAGTGACCCTGACAAGATCCCATAGTGGAGGAGTCGGGATTGGTGATGAGGAAGCTGAGCACTTGCCACTGGCCGCCCTCCCCACCTGCCAGCGCTCCCAGGCCCCTCTGTCCTGGTGGGGGTCTTGATAATACAAGAGGGGGAAGGGTTGCAGGGGGTGGGAACAGCAGGTGGAAAGGCCCAGAGGTGAGGAGAGAGCAGGTGTTCCAGACCTGCACGTGGCTCACAGCAGCTACAGTCCACAGAGCCAGGCAGGAGAGAGGCTGGAGCGTTGACAGGCTGGGGTCATCCCCGAGACCCTGGTGAGGATTTGTTCTCTGGCTGGCAGCTGCTGTTGGAGACTCTTGAGTATTTGAAGATTCCTAAGTAGGGAAGCAGCATCTGGAGTTGAGAAAGACCACTCTGGTTTCTGCAGCTGCTGGGTGGAGAATGGGTTAGTGGGGAGCAGGAACAGAGAGGAAGGAGGAGGGGGAGGGGAGGGGAAGTGGGCTGTGGCAGAGCGCCTGGGTTCAGGAGGTACCAAGGAGGTAAAATGTAGGGGCTCAGTGGCGGGGCTTCAGAGAGAGCAGGGGTCTGGATTTGGGGTTCTGTGATCCCTGCAGCTGGGCAGATTAGGGGAGCCAGCTCTGGGGAGAGGGTGGGGGGCCAGCACCTGGGGGCTGCGTGGGGGGCACTGCTGGGCAGGTGCTGTGGGTTCCTGCTCTCCTGAGGGCAGCTGAGCATGGAGTGAGCACAGGACTCTGAGCCTGGGTCCAAATCTTGGGTCTGCTGCTCACTAGATATGATACTGGGCAAGTCCCCGAGCTGTTCTGTGCCTCAGTTTCTCCAAGCAGAAAATAAAGGCAGGGGAATAGTAGTGTCTGCCTCCGAGGGCTGGTTGTACAAAGATTAAAGGTGCTCACGCTTGTAAGAGGCACTGGTAACCTCGGTGTTCGTTAAGGAATGGGAATGAGACAATAGTGTACTCGGCGGCTCTGAGGCGGGGCAGTCTTGCTCTGCCATGGAGGTCTGGCCATGTCTGGACACGTTTTTTATTTTCACGATTTAGGAAGGGTGTTACCGGCATCTAGTGGGCAGAGGCCAGAGAGGCAGCTGAGCAACGTACAGGTCAGCCCGCAACCACATTAGCCAAAGAATTCTCTGACCCCGAATGTCATGTGGCTGAGAAACTCTAGTCTCAATGACAGAGACACAGGAAGGGCCAATGGGCCATCAGCGTGGCTGAAGCCAAAATGTTCCTGGGTCCACACAGCGAAGGGGTGTTGCAAAGAGATCCTGCAGTGTCAGAGATAAAGAGAAGATGGTGATTCCACAGCCAGTGGCCCTCTGCCTGTGTGTTTCTCAGTGAGTAGAGGCGGTCACATGCCTCCTCTCATTCAGCCCCCTGCGGTCGGGCAGCTGCAGAGCTGGGTTCGAATCCCAGTTACGGGTTTGACAGGTCCACCTCTCTGAGCCTCAGCTTCCTCATCTGTAAAGGGGAGTAGTAATACAAATTCCCTGGATTTTTTTTTTTTTTTAATTAAGGCCGGGCGCGGTGGCTCACACCTGTAATCTCAGCACTTTGGGAAGCTGAGGCGGGTGGATCACGAGGTCAGGAGTTCAAGACCAGCCCGGCCAAGATAGTGAAACCTCATCTCTACTAAAAATACAAAAAATTAGCTGGGCATGGTGGCAGGCACCTGTAGTCCCAGCTACTCAGGAGGCTGAGGCAGGAGAATCACTTGAATCTGGGAGGCAGAGGTTGCAGTGAGCTGAGATCGAGCCACTGCACTCCAGCCTGGGCGACAGAGCGAGACTTCATCTCAAAAAAAAAAAAAAAAACGTAAATATTGAAGGAATGAATGAAAGAGTCTAACCAAGCGTGGCTCCCGCTTGGTGTTAAATAAATACCCAAGTAAGGAAGGTTTTGAGTGAAGGGATGCTAGAGTCTCTGCAAGTCGCTGAAGGTCACTGGGGGCAGAAGGGACCTTGGACGGGTCTGGGGACTCTGGGCCGATGCTTCCTGCTCCCCACAGTGACGCTGCTTCGTACACACCTTTTCTCCACACAGTATTTAACCCCCAGCTCCATGAAAGATGTGCTTGGTTCCCCCAGGATGAGGGTGGGGGGCTTGGAGAGATCTGGGAACCTGGTTTCTGCTATTGGGCTGAGTCAGGTGGCCTGGGAGGGCCTGACGTGTATCCTTCCATAACCTCAGATATCTGATCATTGGTCATTTCATCCCTGGGCTTCCTGGGGCCCAGAAGAGGACGGACAGGTGACACAAAGAGGTGTCACAGCCCTGAGTGGACCGCCTCGATTCGAAGCGCCACGTACCAGTCAGCAGCTTCTAGGAAGGCTGTGCTGAGCTTTCGATACCCTTGACCAGAGGAGAGCCAGAAACTCCAGTGGTCTCCTGCCAGTGGGGCCTCGTGGGGCGTTTATACCTGGCTCTGCCACCACTCACACGCCCACGTACGAACTCCAGTGGCCTCCTGCCAGTGGGGCCTCGTGGGGCGTTTATACCTGGCTCTGCCGCCACTCACACGCCCGCTTACGAATCTCACTATGTGATGGATGTGAATCACAGTGTACAAACAGCAAATAGATGATGTTCTCTACTATAAATCCCGTATGTCCAGTGGACTCTCATAAAATGCTGTTACTGGCATCTGCCTAACCTTTCCATCTGCAGCCAACTTAAGGCTGCAGGTGGTGGATGTGTGTAATTTTGACATGAATGTGGACTGATATTACCATGTTAATGAGTATTTTATATATATTTTATATATATGTGTGTGTGTATATATATACATATATATATATATATATTTTTTTTTTTTTTTTTTTTTTTGAGATGGAGTCTCACTGTGTCACCCAGGCTGGACTGCAGTGGCACAGTCTTGGCTCACTGCAACCTCCGCCTCCCAGGTTCAAGCAATTCTCCTGCCTCAACCTCCCAAGTAACTGGAATTACAGGCAAACACTACCATGCCTGGTTAATTTTTGTATTTTTAGTAGAGATGGGGTTTCACCATGTTGGCCAGGCTGGTCTTGAACTCCTGACTTCAGGTGATCCACCCGCCTTGGCCTCCCAAAGTGCTGGGATTACAGGCATGAGCCACCGTGCCCGGCCATGAGTATTTCATAGTAAGAGAACCTCATTGATCAGTGACACGAGTAATTTCTTTGCTGTATCCTAGAACAGTGTTCAAACCCTGGAAGGATGTTGGCTCAGTTTTCTTTTGTGCTGTTCACAATCTCATGCCTGCAGACACGTTTTGAAGTTTAATGTACATTACTTTTTTTCTATTCGTTCCTTAAGTGTAGACACCAAAACAATAAATCAAGCCATGCTTTGTAGCATGTGCCAATTCCTGTGGTGTAAATACACGTGGCTGATCTCAAGCTGCTGATGTGACGTCCTTGAACGTGGAATTGGGAAGAAGACACACTCTGCCACCATCTTTAGGGTGTTTCTGCCGTGTGGATACAATAGACTTACGAGCATAGATCATCATAAAACAGAAAAATAACTAGGGAGTGATGAATTTTAGGTATCTGTTACATCTGTTGAATGTAATGTATTGAACTGTAAGCTTGCGTCATTCAGCTTTACAGAATAGCCTGTGTTGAACAATCCAGTCACCACCTTTCTGTATTCCAGGAGTTGGCTCTTGTGGATTGGTACAGATCAGCCGGAGTGCTGGTCCTGGTGGAGGGCAGGAGGCCCCCTTCCCCTAGGCTCCCCGGCCAGTCCGTTCATGCAGCCCCAGTGGCCTGTACAGCTCCACCCCCCTTTCATGGGTGTTCTTTTTCTTAGATGCCAAAAGCAGAAACTCCCCGAGATCAAACCTGAAATTCCGCTTTGACAAGCTCAGCCATGCCAGCTCCGGTGCGGTAAGGATGCTGTGAACGCCTCCCACACCCCACACAGAAGGCAGCCTCCCTCCTGCAGGCCAGAGGAGGAGGAGGGTTCAGACATGTCAGAGGGGGCTCCCCATAGGAGGCAGGGGAAGCTCTGGGGAGGTCTGGCCCAGTGGGCGCAGGCGGTGGCTCGGGGTTCCCAGCCACCTTTGCCACAACTCCGGAATTAGAGCTACACCTCTGGACACGGCCAGGCCCACATGTGAGGTGGGAAGTGCTGGTTCCTGGGTCTCACAAGACTGTTGAGAGCTGCAGGCCCAGTGTGAGGTGTGAAATGCTGGTTCCTAGGCCCCGATAGTCCCTTCCTGAGCTCACCAGACTGTCAGGAGCTGAGTGCAGAGAAGATGCCGTGGAAGGGGACTGTGTTGTCTGGTTACTGAAACTCCTGTATGGGTTTTTGTTGAAACAGGGTCACTAATGTGAAGGAGGAGTCCTTTGCCTGTCCAAGGTGGGTTGAGTGAATGTTTGTCCCTCTGTGGCCATGAGTCGGGAGGTGTGTTCCTTTTAGATCAGGGTTCAAGTGGTCTGTAGCCTCAGAATGGCGAGAGATGCTGCCAGCTGGGGAGGTCCAAAAAGCCGCCTCACCCCTGAAGACCTGTGACGGGGAAAGAGGGGCAGGTGGCCTGTGTGGAGATAGGAAGGGGATTCCCAGTAACACTGGACCAGACGTACTAGCTAGGTCTCCCACTGATGGAGTCTGGTTTCTACAGGCAGAAGGGGAGTAGCCACACGCCCACTTCTGCCCCTGGAGGGAGGAGTTCCTGGGAGTGCTCCCTGGCGTCCTTGCCCTCAGGCAGCTGTCCCTTCCTTGTGTCTTTGGCGGAGGCCCTGGGCTGGGTGTGTTCTTCTCCTTGCCAGGAGATGCCCCTGGCAGTCAGCACTGTGAGGGGCCACCCCAGGAGGCCTCTGCCCCTGCCTGCTTTGAGGGGGCATGTGGTTTCAGCAGAGCGGCCATGGGTCCAGCTCACTACCATCGCGGCCTGGATGCCTGCTGGGGAAGTCCCCGGAGGCCCATCTGAGCCCCAGCCCTCTCCCCACATTGGGCTCCAGGGGTAGGAGTCAGTGCTGGAGCCGAGGGGAGGGGCACGGCCAAACCCACTTTATGTTCAAACTCATTTATGAAAAGCAGAAGACAAATGGGCGTGTGGACCTTCACCTCCAGCTCCATCATGCACTCCAGACGCCACTGCCCGCCAAAGCCGTGGTGAGGCGCGGCTTCTTGGCCGCGGAAGGTGGGGCCCCCTGACATCAGGACCCTCCTGGTCCTAAGGTATCCAGTGAGCGGCAGCCACGGGCAGGCGCGTTGTCCCCCCCACTTCCTCCCGACGTCTGCGCCGTCCCTTCCTTCCTGTGCGGAATGTTGGCTCATCGTCTCCCTCTCCTTGTCTGCTCAGGGAAGCTCCGTTCTGTCTGGAGAAGGCTCCCGTGCCAGCAGTTCGGGAGTGCCGAACACGACCCTGACAGCCCCAGGCCTGCCGCCCCACCGGCCACCTGCCCACAGACCAGCCGTCGGTCCGGGTGTCCCAGGTGGCCACAGCCCTGCCCGTGCCGCCACCAACATGCCCTCCAAGTACATCCTGTCTCTGGACGAGGCCTCCTTCGTCAGGTTCCTCCTTCCTGACCTCCCAGTGTGATGTCCGGGTCCTTTGTCATCTTGTTCAGCCTGGAGAGGAAAAGAGTTGGGCGGGGGTGGTGGGTCTGGGGGGAGCTCGGCAGTGACTGGGAGCTGGTCTGCCTCAGAGCCCGCGGGGGTCGGGGCAGAGCCCGGCGAGGGCCTTGGCCACTGGGCAGTGCCTGCCTGGACGGGGCGGGCTTTACCAGCAGGAACGCTGTTGGTGGAGGCGGCGGCGTGCTCCCAGGAGCCAAGACTCGGAGTGTCCTTGAGGCCATCCTGACAAAAGTCGGCGCTATTGCCCCTCCATCTCTGGATCTCCAGAATCTCCATCTTTGCTTCTGTGCCGAGTGTCTTTCCCATCTGCTGATGTAGGCCCGGGGCTGCCTCCCCTGCTGCCAGGGTACCGTGAGCGGGGCTCCAGCCAGTTCAAGCTCAGAGACAGCTGGATGGGCTGGGGCCGCGCTGCACACTTCCCCGACGGTGGCGGGCACTTCGTGTCCTGTCCAGCTTCTCACAGGCCCTGATTATGGCTACTGTGGGGGAAACCCTGAGGCCATCTCTTCCGTTTGAGCAGATCTTTCTCCCACAAAGGGGCAGGAGGCCAGGAGGGAGAAGGAATTCAGGGAGAGCGAAGGAGCCGGTGCTGGGAGGCTGCTGTGCTGGTCGAGGGCCAGGCCGGGGCCCAGGTCTCTGCCAGCAGGGGAGGTTCAAGGAAGACTAGTCATTTCCCCTGCCCACTTACACGAGGGGAGAGTGAGGTGGGGAAGGCTTGTGGGTTCTGATCGGGCCCATGTAGGGGGATCGGCCCAGTGTCCCTCAGCCGCTTATGCCCCTGGAGTGTTGGGGGGCCCAGCATGGCCTTGGGGCCTTTTCCAGCTACTGTGGCCTTCAGCAACTGCATCTGGGGCTCAGCCCCGATCCTCTTCCCCGCTCCAGCTGGGGTCTGAGGCAGCTGTCACATCTGAAGGGTTCCTGCAACCCGGGCCCCATCTGGGTGTGGTTCAGACCCCGTGACCCACTTGCCACCCCACGCTCAGCAGAGCCCCCTTGCTGGGGCAGCCAGCTCACCCCCAGGACATCCCCCCGGCTTCTTCCTTCTGAGCCTGCAGGCCCTGGGCTTCTCTGCTGGTGGGCCTGGGTTGGGGTTAAGGTGGGCATCCTCCAGGTAAAGCAAGCCTGAAGAGCGGCTTTCAGTGCAGACGGGCCGTGGGGAGACGCCGGCTGGCTCCTGCTCCATGAGCTCATGACAAGGATTTCCAACCAAAGGCTTTATTCCCACAGGGGCCTGGACCTGTGCCCAAGATGGAAACGCTGCTCTCTCTCCTTTCCTTTCGTTTCCATTTCTTTGTTTCTTTCTTTACGGATATTGTGAAAATTGCCCCTTGGCTTTTTCCACGTGAGCCACATTTTGCTCCTCACTGCCCCACTGGTGTGGGGATGCCTGAGTCCTGTCTGCAGGTTGCAGGGGAGCTCTCCCCCACACTGTCTGGGGAATGTGCTTTCCCGAAGTACTAGTCTAGTGAAGTTGATTCTAGTTAGAAGGTCAACACAGTATCTGTTTAGCTTTTACTAAAGTCACCGCAGCAGCAGCCGCTGCTGGAACGAGGCCCGTGCGTTCTGGCCGCGTTTTGTGTTTTGCTGGCTGGGTTTCTGAAGGAACTTGAAAGGTCAAACTGCATTTCTTGAGAAACAAATGTGGGTTCCGGCTGGCCTCTCTGTGGCTGGCATCACAGCTGCCTGGTGGATGGGCCGTGTCGCATTGCAGTCTGGGGTCCTCTGGGGTTTCCAGCCTGTCACCACACTGTCCCATTTGTGAGTCCCATACCTGCCCGTCCCCACTGCGCTGGCTGGCCCTTCTGCCTGCTGCCTCCTGGGAGGGCTTTGTCCGTGCCTCTGAGCTGGTAGGCAGGATGGCTGGGTGGCCCCCAGAGAAGCACAGACCTGAGATGGAGCCTCTACCACCGGTTTGCTTTTGGAGTGCTCTGAGCAGGACCCCAAAGGCCCCTTCCCTCTGGTCATGCCTCACTATCTCTAGAAGCTCCATCCTGTGGCTTCCAGAGTGTGCACCTCCAGTCCACCCGGGTGCCGGTGCTGAGAGGGAGGAGAACGGGGATGGCCCAGTCTCCCCTCCCTCCTCTGGCCCACAGGGCAGGCAGCTCGGGTTCCTGGGGGCCTGCTTCCCCCACGCTCTCCTACGTCTGCTCTGATCTAAAATGTCTTTCCTTTTATGCCGCACCGAATCTTGGGGCTCGGAGATTTGCTCAGACCTCACTGGCCCTTGCGACAAGGCTCATTTAGATGGTGCTCAGGACGGTATTTGAGGGATTTGCACTGTGATGTCCACGAGGGGGTGTTTTCCGGGACATGTCTCTGGCTCTGGGAACTGCCTGACCCACTGAAGAAACTGCTTTCCAGGCACTGCGGGCCAGCCATATGCCTCCAGCTCAGTTGATGCTTAAATAGAGATGCAGAAAAGCTAGACAGAAGGTCTTAATGGGAGTTTCTGTCCTTGCCAATGAATGTAAAAATGACGTTTCTTGAAAAATAGTCAGTGGAACACTTTGTCAGCATTATCTCAACACCCAAGCCTCTGGCTCCTTTTAGTACCTCAGCCAGCAATGTCACTGTCCAGATGAGAAATCGTAGCCCAAGTGAGGGGAACGACATGCTTGAGGTCACACAGCTGGCTGGTGACAAAGCTGGGATTAGAACCCTCAACCCAGGGTCCCTTCCTCTGCACCACCTACGTGCTTGGTTGAATATGTGGCTGCGTTTCCTGGGGCCCTGGGTTTTGGGGAAGACAGTTAGCTGGTGGTTTGGCCCTGGCATGGAGCTGATCCGTCAAGGATGCTGGTGAGGCCTCGGTTTCTGCTTGTTTTCATCAGGAGGGATAGTCTCTCAGATTTTTCAGTGAGGAGGGAAGGGGAAACGAGGAGGGAAGGGGATTGGGTGACGTTCCTAGGTGGGACCGGTTCTTCAGCTCCAGTGTGTAATGGGGGCAGAGGCCAGGGAGAAGATGCTGCCCACCAGCCCTCAGCCTCCCTTTTCCTGAATTAGGAGGAAAAGTGGTCCAAGAAAACTCTTTATTTCTCCCTGATTATTAAACAGAAGTGGTCAATAAAAACGTGGGCGAGCGTCTGTCTCACTTTCGTCCCGGACCCTTGAAGGTGCCAGTGCAAACACTACCTTTCTTATTGGTTTCTAAGTCAGTGGAGACAGCTCTGTTTTGAGCAGTTGGGTGTTCGAGTAGGTCTCATGGCTACAGGGACCAGGTCGGCCAGCCATGCTTAGGATTCCTCGGCTCCCCCCAGCCTCCAGCTACCCCTCGTCAAGGCAAGAGGAGGCCAGTAAAGTTTGCCAAGGCTGATCCTGCAGCCTGGCGGGGCTGGCTGGGGTATTCTTTTACCAAGCTCTGTTTTACCACCAGCCCCTGTCCACCCCGATCCCACATCTCCCTCCCTTCAGCTGGGCCATGTGCCCCTTTGGGAGGAAGACCAGCCCCACCAGGGCCAAGGGCAGCAGAGCCCTGCCGAGTGAGGGGCTGTGGGGCTGTGGCTCTGTCCTGTGCCTTACCGGCCCTGGCGAGGGGGGCATTTGGCTGGAAGACTGGAGTTGGATTGCCATCGTCTTTGATTTTGTGACGTTTCTGTTGGACTCGCAAATCCCCCTTCCTGCCCCTTACATGTGTGCGGCTCCTCCCTGTCGTGAGTGTTCTCCCTGGACACTGCAGCTCCGGGTGCACTGACGTGTGAGCGTGCAGATTCCCGTGTGGTGGCGCCTAAGGAGGTGGCTTGGAAGAGATGCCCCACAGAACGATGACTTTCCTCTCTTTCCTCTTCGTGAGCGGGTGATTCCTAGACCCCAGCTGCCTATGTCATGTAAATAATGTACATTTAATTTATCGCTATGGTAGCACATTGTATTTGTTAATGTACAAAACAAATTCTAAAAGGTTGACAAATGTATATTTTGTTGCTTAAATGTGTCTTTGCAGAAATTGACAATAAATAACATATTTTGTGTCCATCAGTGTTCAAACTTCTTTGCATGGGGTCCCGGGCCCAGGCAGCACTTTTCAGTTCACTGGAAGTTGCGTATTCTCTGACCTATAGATGTGTTACTTTGGCCTGGAATGTGTTTTTGAACATTGAAGTTGTTGATGTTTCAAATATTGACAATAATTACAAAAGTGGCTGGGCATGGTGGCTCCCACCCGTAATCCTAACAGTTTGGGAGGCTGAGGCAGGAGGATCTCTTGAGCCTAAGGGTTTGAGACCAGCCTGGCCAACATAGTGAGGCCACATGTGTACCCCACTCTTCCACTACAAAAACAAAAAGCAAAAAGATCCTAAAAAATTAGCTGGGCAGGTGGCGTGCACTTATGTTCCCAGCTACTCGGGAGGCTGAGACTGGAGGATCGCTTGAGCCTGGGAAGTGAAGGCTGCGGTGATCTGTGATTGCACCAGTGCACTCCAGCCTGGGCGACAGTGACACTGTGTTTCAAAACAACGGTAGCAACAAAAAGGCCGGGTGCGGGGCTCCCACCTGTCATCCCAGCACTGGGAGGCTGAGGCAGGTGGGTCACTTCAGGTCAGGCTTCCAAGAGCAGCCTGGCCAACACAGTGAAACCCCGTCTCTACTAAAACCACGACATTTAGCTGGGTGTGGTGGTGGTTGCCTGTAATCTCCGCTGCTCAGAAGGCTGAGGCAGGAGATTCTGTTGAACTCTGGAGGTGGAGGTTGCGGTGAGCCGAGATCACGCCACTGCACTCCAGCCTGGGTGACACAGAGCTGGGGTCTCAAAAATCAAACAAACCCTAGGAATTTTACATAAACCTTGAATTCTGCTTCTTTTAAGAAATCAGAAGCCGAATGTCCTCCTCAGGCAGGAGTTGCTCAGAGTTCACCGGCGTCTTTCCCTGTTGAGTGGGCCCTGGCGTGTCCCCGTCTCCACCGTTCCCTGGTGTTTATACCGGAACATTTCATTCATTCCTGTTGCCTGTTGGCCTCTGGCATGGCTGAGTTTGTGAGCCCTGCTGTTCACGGACTGTCTCCGTCCTGTGATGCTCTCCCTCTGCTCACTTCTAGGATTCCCAGTTCGCTCCTTCCAGCTTGCTTTCGCGGCTGCATGCTCCGTCTTCCTGTCCTCCTCTGACTCCTGAATCGCCATTTCTACATACGCTTTGCTTTACACTGCTTGGCTGTGAAGCTTGAAGTAGTCTCTGCATTTTTTTCCTGAAGAAATTTGAAGGCAAGGAAAAGGTCTTTAAGAATCTGCTGGGTCACACCTGTCACCCAGCACTTTGAGAGGCTGAGGCGGACGGACCACTTGAGGTCAGGAGTTGGAGACCAGCCTGGCCAACATGGTAAAACCCCATCTCTACTAAAAATACAAAAATGAGCTGGGCATGGTGGCAGGCGCCTGTAACCCCAGCTACTCGGGAGGCTGAGGCACAGGAATCACTTGAACCCAGGAGGTGGAGGTTGCAGTGAGCCGGAATCGTGCCATTGCACTCCAGCCTGGGTGGCAGAGCAAGACTCCATCTCAAATAAATAAATAAATAAGAATCTGCCGTGGCTTTTGTGGTCTTGGGCAAATTTGTTAACTCCCCATGATTTGCATTTTCTTTTTTGTTTAATTGGAACAATAATCCACGTACCAAGCACGAGGAGAAAAATGAATTTGTTATTGGGAAAGAGCTTTGAGAAATGGCAAGTGTTACACAAGCACCAGAGGTTCGATAGTAACGGTAATAACAGAGCCACTGACGTTGAAAGCTCACCGTGTGCGAAGTGTCTCACCTAGGTAGTCAGTTCTGTTATGACGGCACTGCTAGCTCCTAAGCGTGCACCACGTGATGTGGCACAACCACAGGGCTGATGGGAAAAAGTGGGGTAAGGGACGTAACTCTCAAAAGCTTTGTCAGTGACATACAAAAGTAAAAAGACAGGAACCTAATGTTAACAATGTAACGTGTTAAATGATGGAGAAATACATAAGTACCACAAGGCATTTTCACTTAAAAAAGACAGGAAGTAGCTGGGTGCGGTGGCTCATGCCTGTAATCCCAGCACTTTGGGGGGCTGCGGCAGATGTATCACAAGGTCAGGAAATCGAGACCGTCCTGGCTAACACAGTGAAACCCCATCTGTACTAAAAATACAAAAAATTAGCTGGGTGTGGTGGCAGGTGCCTGTGATCTCAGCTATTCAGGAGGCTGAGGCAGGAGAATTGCTTGAACCCAGGTGGTAGAGGTTGCAGTGAGCAGAGATAGCGCCATTGCACTCCAGCCTGGGCAACAGAGCAAGACTCCATCTCAAAAAAAAAAAGTTCAGGAAGGCCACTGGGGAGTCCTCTAGCTAAAGCTGTCACCTGAGGAGTCCCACATTTCATGAGAAAGAGCCTTAAATTACTGTCCCTGTCATACTCGGGCATTGAGTGGGAGCAGCTTGTGGGAAGGCTGGCTTGGCTATAGCTCTAGTCCAGCTCGAGGCTGGAGCACCGGTGGGTTGGTGGCATAAATCCCCATCTGAGTCTGAGCGCCTGAGAACAAGGGCACTTATCCCTGAGGGCAGGAGAAGGTGTGTGTCCACACAGCTCGAGTGGAGAGAGCTAATTTGTCCTTTATCTACTTTTTTTGTGTGTCAGCCTCATCAGATTGGACGATGCCCAACCACAGTGGCGGGGGTGGGTCTTCTTCACTCCATCCACGGGTTCAAGTGCTCATCTCTTCCGGAAGCCCCTCATAGACATACCCAGAAATGTTTTGCTAGCTATCCCGTATCCCTTAGCCCAGTCAAGGGGATGTATAGAATTCACCATTGCAAAGGTCCAATGTCCTCCCTCCTCCATGGAGCCTGCCCTCCTCCTCTATGTCCTGGGGGAATGAGGTGGGGTGTTGATTTTACAGCTGGCTCTGGTGAAATGGTGCTGCTCTGCAAGCCTGGTGGGGCTCTGTGGCTGGTTCCAGTGACCCCAGTGGTCCTCTGAATTTGAAATGGGAATTTCTGGGGTCCACCCAGACCCTCAGCCATGGAATAGCACACCTGGTGCTTATGGCACTCCCTGCTTAGGAAAACCAGAGGTGAGTTCCAGAAAGGAAGCCTGAGACATCGTTTTGACACCTTAGGGCAAGGATCCTGGGAAGGAGACATTACGTCTCCATAGGTAGAGATTGTACCTGTTGGAGTAGCTGTAGACAGCCATCCTGAACCTCACACTACCCCCTGCACTGCAGAACAGACTGCTCCCACCTGCAGAGGCCTTCTTTTCTAGCAGTTCGGCTTTCAGGTGCATAGGAATTACCTGGAGATACTGTTGAAACGCAGATTGCAGGCGCGACTGCAGAGGTTAATTGGTCTGCGTGTGGCCTAGCAATCTGCATTTTAGGTAAGCATATGGGGCTTCTGCTGCAGTATTGCTTTCACTTTGGGAATCACGGATCCAGTTTGCAGTCTCTGTATAATCCTATCTCCTATGAGGGTAATCTCAAGCCCAGTGAGACAGGGGACCCAGTGGAGGTCCTGGGGGTTTGAGAGACAACCGTCGCCTTTGTAGTGGAATTTTTATTATCCTTATCACAAATCTGGAAGAGCATCTTCCCAGTGAGACATAGGGTCTTGCAGGAAAATGAAAGGAACCGCTAGAGAGAACAGTACAGAGAAACGTACACAAACATGAAGTTTCTGGGAATAATTTAATAATGCATAATAATGCATTATGGCTGCGTGAATGACACAGACATCCTGTAACAAGAAACCCCGGGAGTAGGGCCAGGCACGGTGGCTCACGCCTGTAATCCCAGCACTTTGGGAGGCCAAGGTGGGCGGACCATGAGGTCAGGAGTTCAAGACCAGCCTGGCCAATATGGTGAAACCCCGTCTCTACTAATACAAAAATTAGCTGGGTGTGGTGGCGTGCGCCTGCAGTCCCAGCTACTCAGGAGGCTGAGGCAGGAGAATAGCTTGAACCCGGGAGTTGGAGGTTGCAGTGAGCTGAAATTGTGCCACTCCAGCCGGGGCAACAGAGCAAGACTCCATCTCAAAAAACAACAACAAAAAAAAAAAACAAAAAAACCCTGGGAGGAAAGATGAGCATCATGCAAGAAACAAGAAATTTCGTGAAAAGAAAAAAAATCAGAAAAAGAACTAAAAACTATGTTAAAAATGAAAACACGTGTTGTGTGAAAGGAGAGAAGGTTACCACTCCCCTTGACGAGGATGGAAGAGGCCCTTGGGCCTGACAACACGCGTACAATTAAAGCATTACTACCTACTTTGTGGCATCTAACAATCGTTTAAGAAAAAAATGATGAAAACACAACTAGAGCCTCTTTCTCCAAAACAATGCAAATGACGTGAGACTGTGGAAATCTACCAGCAACCCAGAAACAAAACGTAGCTGCTGGAAAGAGCCAGTGCTAACACCCATGGAGGAGAAGTGTCCCTGTCACGAATGCGGTTAAAGCCAAACTCATCCAGTGGCTACAGGAGATAAGCTGAAGAATGAGTTGATGAGTTGACTCCATCAAGTGAAATAATAACACAAAACAGCTCGTATCAAAGAACTAATAGAAACAAGCTGCAACATACACAGCTCCCAATGAAAACACACAAATGAATGATTACACACAGGCAAGTGAGGCAGTGCCAGGGAAGGCACAGACGCTTTGTAAGGAAGATGGTAGAACGCTTGCTCAAATTATTGGGTCAAATGAATTTTATGGATCCTCCTACAAGACATTGCATTAAAAAATTAAATATGAGACCATCAAGGAAGTCTTTATGGCCTTGTTGTAAAATGCCAATTGCTAGGTTTTATAAGAACTTATCATTAGTAAGAAATATGAGGAAAATTCCAGGGAACGTGGACGATGGGGTCCAGATGAAATCCACCTACAGCACTGGAAGTGCAATCATGAATATAATGGAAAGGATTTGACCTTTTTAATCTTCTTTCTGTTGGGTTGTTGGCATTGTCTTTATGGATTTGGGATGACTTTTTGTTTAGCTTTATTCTTTCCTTGAGGACCAGCTGAGTGGATCTCAGCATCACATTTCCCCTTCACTGTCTGGACTGTGAAAATGGATCTGGGCCCTTCAGCATGTTTCCTTTGTCAGCTGGCACCATGTTAAGCTTTGTCAGTAGAGGGTGCCAGAGAGCCACTGCAGGAGGGAAAGAGTTTTATCTCCTGGTTCTCCAGTGCTTGCCTGGCAACCTCTCAATGCTCACTGGCTCTTGTAGCACATGTTCATCTGGGGGTCTGATTCCTGCAGCGTGGGCACCTCTGCCAGCACCAACTTCTTTCAGGGCACACAGCCTCTCCAGTGCCCATCTCCTGCAGGGCATGACAGACGGCAGCACCCCAGAGGCTAGCTGCTTCTCCTGCAAACAACCCCTTCCTGTCTGCTGGTCCCCACCACAGTGCCCAGGTGGTCTTGCAGCAGAATACCTCCAGTGAGACACCCCCCTGTGAACAGAGGGTGGATTTCCAGTACGTTCCACTGGTGTGGCACCACAGCAACTTTTCCATGCAGTGACCTAAGGCCATCCAGGGCTGGATGGTAGTCCTGGGGGTGGGGGTGGGCAGCTCTTCCTTAGGTGCTCCATCTCAGCCTTAGGGGTGGAGGCTGCTTCTTATTTCTGCTATTCTTGTATTTGTTAGAGTTGTCTTCAGTTATCAGTAGCCAATCCCTCATGACTCCCGATCCCTGCCACAGTTAATCATTCTTTATATGAAACCTTCAAGTTACTGCCTGGCTTCTCGCTCCTGATTGGACCTAGACTAAGAGAGCAGCTTTTTCAGTTTCTCTGGCGAGAGCCTTTCTATAACACATGAGTCCACATCTCCCTCCCTGAAATATTAAAAAAAAATTTTAAAAACATTTCAATAGCTTTTGGGGTTCAAGTGGTTTTGGTTAAACGGATGAATAGCATAGTCATGAAGGCTGAGATTTTTGTGCATCCGTCACCAAGTAGAGTACATGGTACCAAATACGTAGTATTTTCTCACTCACCCCCTCTCACCCTCCCACTCCTTAGTCTACGCAGCTCATTATATCCTCTGTATGCCTTTGCGTACCCATAGCTTAGCTCCCACTTATAAGTGAGAACATGTGGTATTTGGTGTTCCATTCCTGAATTACTTCATTTAGAATAATGGCCTCCAGCTCCATCTAAGTTGCTGCACAAGACATGTTTTGTCCTTTTTATCTGGCTGAGTAGTATTCCATGGTGTATATATACTACATTTTCTTTTTTTTTTTTTGTTAGAGACAGAGGAGTCTCACTTTGTTGCCCAGGCTGGAGTGCAGGGGTGTGATCTTGGCTCACTGCAACCTCTGCCTTCTGGGTTCTAGCGATCCTCCTGCCTCAGCCTCCCCAGTAGCTGGGATTACAGGCACACACCACCATGCCTGGTAATTTGTCTTTTAGTAGAGATGGGGTTTCACTGTGTTGCTCAGGCTGGTCCTGAACTCCTGAGCTCAGGTGATCCACCCGGCTCAGCCTCCCAAAGTGCTAGGATTACAGGTGTGAGCCACTGTGCCCGGCCATGATAATATTTAAAAATATCAATGGCTCTTTAACTTTGATCTATGTGACCTTCAGGTTAGGAAAATTTTATGCTGTTTCTTTTGATTTTATTGCAAGCTTATAATTCCATAAGGTTAACTTTTCTAGTTTTCCAAAATCTTTTTGGAACTTTTCTTAGGGCTACAATAAAGTTTTAATTTAGAGAGATTTGACATTTTTATTATATAGAAACTTCCTATTCACAAATGGTATATCTTTCTATTATTTCAAGTTTTTATGTACTCCAGAATTTTTTATATATATAAAAATTATATGTATAATTTATAAAATATATACATATATAATTTTTTTTCTTTGAGTCAGATTCTCATTCTGTCACCCAGGCTGGAGTATAGTGGTGTGACCTCAGCTCACTGCAACCTCCACCTCCCGGGTTCAAGTGATCCTCCTGCCTCAGCCTCCAGAGTAGCTGGAATTAAAGGCATGTACCACCACACCCAGCTAATTTTTGTATTTTTAGTAGAGATGGGGTTTCACCATGCCCAGGCTGGTGAAACTCCTAACCTCAAGTGATCCACCTGCTTCGGCTTCCCAAAGTGCTGGAATTACAGGCGTGAGTCACTGTGCCCGGCCACAACAATAAAATTTTGATTGAATTTATTCCCAGTTATTTTTCCTTTTTTGGCTGCCGTTACACATGGGGTATTTTTACCATTATATTTTCCACCTGGCTGCTTGGGTACGGAAATAGAATTCGTTTTTGTTTACTGAGAGTAATTTTTGTATATTGATTTTGCACCCAGCCAACTCATTCTGTTCTCTTATTGTTCCTAGCAATTTTAATGGACTCTGTGTTTCAAAGTATACAATCATGTCATCTACATATGAAAAGTTTGCGTTCGTTTTTACAGTGAATGGGGTTTTCTTTCCTCAACATTCTTGATGCCAACATATAGGATATCTAATAGGTCCTCTTTCCTTTTCTGTATGTTTTTCTGTATATCCCCAGACAACACGTTCTACACACAAATATATTTTTCTTCCAGAGACCTTACTGACTTCTCTAGTTTTTAATGTTTCTTGATTTTCAAGTATGAATCATGTCACCTGAAATAATATTTGTTTCCCCCTGCCCCCCAGTGCTAACCGCCTGCACCTTTTGAAGTCTTACGTCTTGCCTAGGCTGTCCAACACGTTAAATAAAAACGGGCAGAGCAGGGGCATTCGCCTCCGTCTTGACTTTCATAGGAACGCGCCTGGCGTTTCAAACACTGTGAGGTTCACTGTGGTTTCCTGAGTCGTTATGAAATTAAGGTTTAATTCCTGTTTACGAACGCGGCAGGAAAGAGGACGATATCAGGAAGGCTGGAGGGCCCAGGACGATTTCGCTCCCCGGTGGCCGTGGACGCTGGGCGGCGTCATCCTTTCTCCCGAAACTGGGGAGCCGCACGAAGGGGTGGAGCGGCCACCTTTCAGCTTCCGGAGAAGACGCGGAGATCTCGACCACCTCCCTGCCCGGCGGCCACTGGATGGCGCGCGCAACCTGCGGAACCACAGGGCGACGCCCAGCGGCGGTCGGCGAAAGGCATTGGAGCGTGCACCTCTCCAGGCTTTTCATTCGCTGGCTCTGCAGGTGTCCCGCCTTTCCCATCTTCTCATTGGCTGTCGGTCCCCGGTGTGCGTCTTCGGCCGGCCCCTCCGGGTGTGGCAATGGGTCGGCCACAGACCGAGAGGTCCGGCTTTACGAGGAACTCCCATTGGTCAGTCAGACAGGAGGCCCACCCTCGGGGCTTCCCATTGGCTGCTGCCCTGCCCTGCCCTGCCCGCCGCTCTGTTTCTCAGGGGCTGGGGATGCCGGTGACTCCGGAGCTGAGTTCTGGGGGTGGAGGGTGCAGCGCGCGGCTGGGGGCTCGTTTCTCTTTCCACCGCTGTGTGCCTCGGGCTCGCGGTCGACCGGGCTGGGCGAGGTTCAGAACCCTCCAGAGCGGCAGCCGACGCTGGGGTGGGTTGTGGGCTCGACAGCCCGAATGGAAAATGGCGGGAGGCGGGAATTTGTGTCTTCCTTGGACTGGAGATCTGGGTGTCCCGCCGCGGACGGAGCGGGAGCCTGGGCGGAGCCCTGGGTGGGGCTGCGGTCCGAGAGGAGACCGCGCTGGCGGGTGCGGGCAGCTCCAGCCGGGGTCTTCCACGTCCCGGACCTTCGGGCGCCGCTTGCACCTGCACCCACAGTAAACAGATTCGAGGTGACCGTCTAGGAGACTTGAGTTGCTGTTGACAAGTCCATGTGCCAGTTTTCGTATACATTGAAAGAAATGTTTAGTAGTTTCAACTTTGCACTTCTAGTATTTTGGAGCTAGTAATACATTTTTTTTTCTTTCAGAATGCAAGCGTGTTATTAATCCTTGGAAAGCTTGTAGGCCTAAGGCACAGGTGCCTGTAGTGACTGGTGCATAAAACGGCTTCTCCCAACCATCTCAACGCGCACACACTCCAGGTTTTCATGAAATCGCTGGGTTCTGACTCATGCGAAACAGG
Organism: Lagothrix lagotricha; assembly: GCA_963574225.1. Classification (NCBI taxonomy): domain Eukaryota; kingdom Metazoa; phylum Chordata; class Mammalia; order Primates; family Atelidae; genus Lagothrix; species Lagothrix lagotricha. Next base: position 2,198 of record CAUYNB010050554.1, on the reverse strand, counting down.
CCAGTGGCTACTTAGACCCGGGGAGAGGCTGCGCAGCCTCGCTGCCGAGGCCCAGACCTGGGTCGTGTTGAATACACACACCCAGATAAACGCTGAAGCCACACACATCAGAATGGGAACAGCGAGGGCTCCCGCTGAACAGTCAAAGTGAATGTAGAATTTGTTGTATAAGCCAGCCCGGGTCTGCTGCTGGGTACCGAGGCGGTGGTCTAAGCACGAGGACTTGCATCAGGAGGCAGGGGGCAGTTGGCGGTGCCACACTGGCAACCTGGCAAAAGCGGCTCCAGCAGCGTCGCTTGCTCCGTGTTTGGGTCACTGTTGTGTTGCTCTGAACTGTGAACCACAAAGTTAACACAGAGCCTTATTGCTATGTCTAGGTAATTTGATATCGTACATTCTATGATCTCACATGGAGACATAGACAGGCTCAAGCCGCTGGGCCAGAAACTCTGTGGAGGAAAGATGAACATCTGAAAGGATACACTTCCCCACTGTCGCCAGTGGCTGCCCCTGTGATGTCACAGCAGACGTGAGAAGTGGAAGGGTGCAGGAGAATTTATATATATTAATCCATATGTGTATGTTTATATACATACATCTATATATCTATAATAATTATTTTTTTAGACAGAGTCTTGCTTTGTCGCCCAGGCTGGAGTGCAGTGGGGTGATCTTGGGTAACTACAATCTCTGCCTCCTGGGTTCAAGCAGTTCACCTGCCTCAGCCTCCTGAGTAGCTGGGATTACAGGCGCGCGCCACCACACCTGGCTAAATTTTGTGGTTTTAGTAGAGACGAGGTTTCACCTTGTGGGCCAGGCTGCTCTCGAATGCCTGACAAGTGATCCACCTGCCTCAGCCACCCAAAGTGCTGGGATTACAGGTGTGAGCCACTGTGCCCAGCCTTTTTTGTTTTTATTTTTTCTGTTGACAATATGCTTTTTAAAAACTAATACGCTGGGCACGGTGGCTCACGCCTGTAATCCCAGCACTTTGGGAGGCCAAGGCGGGAGGATCACGAGGTCAAGAGATCAAGACTGTCCTGGCCAACATGGTGAAACCCTGTCTCTACTGAAAATACAAAAATTAGCTGGGTGTGGTAGCGCGTGCCTGTAGTCCCAGCTACTCGGGAGGCTGAGCCAGGAAAATCACTTGAACTCTGGAGGCGGAGGTTGCAGTGAGTGGAGATTGCACCACTGCACTCCAGCCTGGTGACAGAGTAAGACTTTGTCTCAAACAAAACAAAACAACAACAAAAACTAATACATACACATGAAAGAATACAAGCCACGTAATGAATAATTAGTGATGTCAGTCTCCTGCCCTAGCGGGCGAGAGTCAGTTCCAGTCCCTGTTTCCATTTCCGGGGGAGCTGCTAAGTGTCTTGATCGTCCCTCACAACATAGTCTAGGAAAATAGGCACTTAGCATACGCTTCTTACTTTTAACTCTCTGCATATTTGCATTGTTTCTGCAGGCAAGCCAATCAGAAAGCCAGTTAAACGTCAGTAAGTACTTAATAATACTATGGGTTAAGTAGGATGGAGTTGTGATGTTTTTTCACAGTCCAGTGGCATCGTAGCTACCACTGCTGGTGGTACTCAAAATATGCACTTCTAGTCATGCTCTGAAGAGCTGAGATCTGGAGTGTGTGTGTGTGTGAGAGAGAGAGGTATTCTTAGGCTAAGATGTTTTTGGTCCGTAGCTAAGTGGGTGGTAGGCCTGATGGTGGAGGAATTGCAGGCCAAGAAGTGTGTCCTGTGGCCTTGGAATGGACGAGCCAGACCTGCGCCCCATTTAAAATGGCAGGTTGTTTTCCTCCACAGGCTCAGCGGCACGTCAGGGCGGATGTGCATTCACTCCTCAGCTGCCGTCAAAGCAAAGCTAGGTGGTGCTACCATGGCAGCCCTTTCACCCGCTCTGCATTTCACCCTGGGTGTTTGTGTATGCAGAGACTACAATTTGATGTGGCTTCTGTAGGCTTACAGTCAGGAAGTCACAGCCATGTCTTGTTAACTGTGGCCTCAGTCCTCTTAGTGATCCACCTGTTCATTCAACAGGTATTTATCAGGCATTTACTATGTATGAAACATCGACCTAGATACTGGGAAAACTGGTGAACACAGAATGTCTCATCAGGAGCCTGCTGGCTGGTAAGGGGCAGGCCGGATGCTGAGAGGTTCTGCTTTTGAGTGTTTGAC
>CAUYNB010050552.1:0-37297 GCA_963574225.1 Lagothrix lagotricha | reverse complement strand
GGGACCCTGGAAGTGGAATGAAGGCATTTGATTGGATATAGGGGAGACAAAGCATAAGGCACTTGACTGGATATTGGGACCCAGGAAGGGGAGTGAAGGCAGTTATTACTGGTAGGTAGGCGGGATCTTTGGTGAGTGGGCTGTCTTGGGGAAGAATGACCTAAACGGGACAGAGAGTTATTGGGCAGGGTTTGGTGTGGCTTTTTCTAAATTTTTGGGCGGGGGTTTTTCAGTGGGGGCTAGGTGTCAGGGGCAGAGTGGTGATGTAATTCCCTGTTGCCAGGAAGGATGGGCGTGTCCGAGCTCCCGGAGAGGCAACCGGCCTTACAGCTGGATCATATGGTAATTCTAGTTTTAATTTTCGGAGGAGCCACCATACTGTTATCCCTAGAGGTTGTACCATTCTACATTTCCATTAACAGTACACGAGGGTCCCAATTTCTCCACATTCTCACTAACACTTGTTTTCTGTTCCTTTCTTTTCTTGTTTTTTGATAGTAGCCATTTTAATGGATGTGAGATAGGTAATTCTGGTCATTTGATTTTAGATGAGTCATCTAATTTAGCTACATTTCTGTCTCCTTTCCATAAAACAGTTTTTCATGAAATTTGTCTAAAAGGACCAAATAAATGTAATACTTGTGAATATGTCTAAAATTTCTTTGTGAAACTAAAGAGAACTCAATCTTTGAAAAGTTATTTTCTATCCTTAAAAGTGATTGAATAATTCTTCAAATAACTAGATTATATATTCTACTTTGTTTTGGGAGGTCTTCTTGGCTTTTCCAGAATTCTATATCTCTGGGTTTTTGTAGAAAAATATAAATTCCCAAAGCTAACTCATAATTAAACATAAAAAGAACCAAATAAAAACAGAAAAAAAGAAGTCTTTTTTTTCCCTTTAATTCTTTGTACTTTGCTCAAAAATACCACTGTGAAATTCTACAAGTGTCAAGAAATAGATAACTTCTAGGCTATTTAAATGTGCTAGAATATAGGAAAGCCCCAAATATCCTTCAGAATGCTAGCCACAAACTAGAAATTGATACTATAATCAAAGGAAACTATAATAATATCAGCTGAAAACTGAAGCAAAGAAACTATTAGGAAAATGAAATAGCAGTATAATAAAACGATAATTTACTATCGAATTATTATCAGAAATCTAATCTGTAAATGAAGTACATTCCACTAATAGCAGGAAAAAAAATCCCTCTGAAGTTGAAAGGCACATAAGAAAATTTACCATCACTTCATAACTAAAATTATAGACCTTCTTTGGAAATTGGGCTAATGGTATCTATCAAAAACACAAAGTATTTCTAAGTTCACATTTATTAAAACTTCCTGCAGAGTCCATAAAATCATTAAAGATAATATTATCAAAATCAGGACAATAAGAACTCACATTTATATGTAAGCAACAGGGGGGCTATGCCTTTTACCTGAATTTCCTGATTTAATCCGAAAAACCATCCAGGAATTAGTATTATTATCGGTCTCAATTTTGCAGGTAAGTAACCTATCCTCAGAGAAATTTAGTAACATACCCAGAGTCACAGAGCTAGTATTAGCAGACAATCAGATAGGACACCCGTCTTCAGAATTAAGCAAGCTAGAAAAAATATTTTAATTTTCTCAGTTTTGATGATGTACCACTAATAGTTACGGGGAATATTGTCATTGAATTTTACAGCCATTTTTGTACTGGCACTACCAACATAAAAGCCTGAGATGAGTGTCCCTGTAAAATTGAGTTCCTCTTACTCTTTGATACCATCTGTGATCATATCAGTAGGTGTTAATTGTTCTTTTGATAATACCCAAACTAATCCTATTAGGGCTAACAGTAGGAATACGGCCTACTGCAACTTAGTACCAAAGTCCAAACATAAAAGGCAATCTTATATCCATTTATGCCTTCAAATAATATATGTTTTAACAACAATGAAGTGGTCAATTTCCTAAAGACTTTGTAAGCATCTGCCTGTAGTGTTAATTGTGTTAGTTCCCCTGTCAGATCAAATAGAATAGAGAGGTTAATTGTAAAATAAATTCACTGTGCAATGTTATATACAACTTAATGGCTTAAAATACTTATAAAGTAGCCTAGGCGTGGTGGCTCATGCCTGTAATCCCAGCATTTTGGGAGGCCAAGGTGGGTGGATCATGAGGTCAGGAGTTCGAGACCAGCCTGGCCAACGTAGTGAAACCCCATCTCTACTAAAGGTACAAAAATTAGCCAGATGTGGTGGCACAGGCCTGTAGTCACAGCTACTCAGGAGGCTGAGACAGGAGAATCTCTTGAATCTGGGAGGTAGAGGTTGCATTGAGCCAAGATTGTGTCATTGCACTCCAGTCTGGGTGACAGAGTAAGACTCCTTCTCAAAAACAAAGCAAAACAAAACTCATAAAGTAAGGGATTTCTTTACTGTGTAGATTTTTTTGTTGTTGTTAACATGGCACAAATCAATTAGCAAAAACAGAACTGTTAATTGTTATCAGTTAGTAATTTGTAGGTTATTTTAGGCATTTGTTAGCAATAGACATTACATCGTTCTCTTTATAATTTTCTCACAGGCCAAAAGAAAATCCAGAAGATTAAGCTTTTGTAAGATTTGTTTTCTTTTAAAAGAGCATACATCTCCTTTTGTTAGAGAGAGAAAAGTCTGTGGAAAGCAGGTTTGGAAACCAAAATATGGAATTTGGCAACTTAACCTGAATTATAAAGTGATGATTTTTAAAATAATATATATCTATATATGCCTATGGGTACTTGTATGTATAGAGAATATATAGCAGCAAATCATAACATATGTTGCCTAGATTCATACTTTTGTGTTTGTACTAAAATTAGACTCCTTAAACATACAGCGGCAATTACATTGATTAGAAATGCATTGTTAACAAATCAAACTACCATTGAAGCTTAGTAAATGACCAGAGCTAATCATTTGTTTTGCTTATCCCTTTTTTTGATGTGCTAAAAGCCCCTAATAAGAATAGTTAAAGCATTCAGCTGATAATTGAAGTGTGAAAACTAACATTATCTCTTAATTTGATCATAGACATTAATTGAAGCTTAGATTTTCACAGTTAGTGTTTGTTAGAAACTTTCATGTCTAGGTAGCTTGTAAGGTGCCCACATTAAGTCCCCCAAATCATATTCCAACAAAAAGGAATTCAAAAGTAGAGTAGAAAACTAGCTACACAAATTACCAGCATTGCTAGGATAGACATCATTTTTTCTTAATCTTCTATTTATATGGAAAAGCCTGCAACAGATTGCATAAGGATCTGTTTGTTTGGGTTGGATTCTAGCAAAGAAGGCTACATGCTCGCAAATAAGCCAAAACACCACATTACCTAGGGAATTGGAAGGTTGGAAGTGTTTAAGCATAAATGCAAGCAGACTTTTTCTCACTCTCTCAAGTGTATTTATGGGACAATGATAAGTAAAATTATTATTAATACATTCTTTGCTTTATTTATTTTTATTGTAGAATTAAGTTCAGAATTTTGTTTTGATGCATTTCTGATGCTAAGCACACATGTCGGACTGTACACAAATACTTCCCTATGTGCACACAACACCTATAAACCTCAGCCTCTGATACACATCTACACTCACACCCACATACTCTCTCTTGCTATCCATATTTATTCTAACTTTAAGCTGGGATAGTAATGGATACATGTATTTGTGTGTGTGTGTGTGTGTTTTTTTTTTTTTTTTTTTTTTTTTTACCAGTTAGCTTGTATGTAAGGGATACTAATTTTTCCTTCTGTAGTTAATATATTTTTAACATATATAAAAATTAGTATCTTTTCCAATCTACTGTCTTAATGTAAACTACGGCAGAGTTTACTTAACCAAATTATTGAATTTTAACCAGAAATGCTTTAACAAGTCAGGGAGAAATAATATATTTTTCTAATTTTAATAAATAATTTAATTTAAATAATTTCTAGGAGATGTATTTTACATCTTTATAACAAGATGCTTTAACAAGTCAGGGAGAAATATATAATATTAAAATTTTCTTAATTTTAAGAAATAATTTAAATAATTTTAGGAGATGTATTTTACGTCTTTATAACACTCATAATTATATTACCTTAAATCTTATTTTTTAAATATAAGCTGAAAGAAGACCTTATTTTAAATCAACTATTGTCACAAGTAAATGGCCACAGTTGTATGGGGTATCATCATCGAAATTTACAATTTTGATTTTCTATAATATTTTCAAAATATCAGTATCACTGTGATTCATTCTTTGATTATTCTTTGTGAATCCCTACTGTCTATCAGGTAGCTGGACGAAAGACGAAGAGCATGTTTCCCTGTTTTAATGGAGCTATGCGCTCCATTGGGTGACGGGAACAACTTGTAAATACTATTTATTATAACAGAAGTATTGAAGTGCAAGTTTTGCCCAGGATTTTGTTAGCACATAGTCAGCAATTTCCCTATGTTAAAACTGCCCCTGTTTTTCTGCTCATAACTGCCTCTTTCTGCTTCTGTACCTCAGCTTATTGCTTACTAGCTGAAAAGCCTTAAAAAAACTGCTGCGTTGTCTAAAAGTTAGGAGTTATCTCCCCTGTCCCCTTACCTATAAAAACTGTGTACTTTTCTTAGTGGGGGTCCAGACTTTTGGGTGTGAACCCTTCTGGGCCTGCCAGTGTAATGAAGAGTGTTCCTCCGTTTCCCTGAGTGCCGCTTGGGTTTCTTGTCAGGTAAAATTTTCCACAACAGCATAATGGGTGTGAACAGGGATAGGGATGTAGGAGGCCTACAGGACAGTTCTACAATAGATTAGATTCTGAACACAGATAAATGCACAGAGGGACAGAATGTCAGAAAAGCTGAAGAAGCCATTCAAAATACATCATCCAACCTAGATTCCAGAATCTTTTGCAATTGTTTATGATCAATCTAACTAGTATGCCCACGTATGTAGAGATTCTTACTCATATTAAAGCAAGCTGAAGACATGCATTTGAGTAGATGGGTTTATTATATTTTGGATTGTGTTTTGGGTTTGTCAGTTGCTGTTATAATGCAACAAATGCTATCTGTAAAGCAATGTGCAAATCAGAAAAGTTCATACATATTTACATTGTATATTGTAAAGTATTTAAACAAAATTTTGAGTCAATGGACAACTTCTTCCCATGTCTCTCAGATCTGATGTGAGTGCTTTTTACAGATACAATCCCTGAAGAAATACATGGAGCTTGAAAGCACCCGTGTTCATTTTTATTAGTTGATGATCCTTAGGTAACTGATGGTAACTTTTTTTCTTTTTTTTTTCTTTCCTTTTTTTTTTTTTTTTTTGAGACAGAGTCTCGCTCTGTTACCAGGCTAGAGTGCAGTGGCTCAATCTCGGTTTACTGCAACCTCTGCTTACAGGGTTCAGGCCATTCTCCTGCCTCAGCCTCCCGAGTAGCTGGGACTACAAGCATGAGCCACCACGCCCAGCTAATTTTTGTATTTGTAGTAGAGACAGGGTTTCACCATGTTGCCCAGGATGGTCTCAATTTCTTGGTTTCCTGATCATCCCACCTCAGCCTCCCAAAGTGCTGGGATTACAGATGTGAGCCACCGTGCCCTGCCCACTGATGGTAATTTTACTTCTGGCTCTGAGAAAGGAAGACAGTGATGAAAGGAATAGAATATGATTAATGAAGTGTATAGAAACAAAATAAGAAAAGATAATTTTTTGGTTTACTTATGATTCCTTTCATGAAATTACATTATTATTTAAAAAAAACTAGTTTATTGTTTATTAGTTTTTTAATATATATGAAATTATTAAAAGCTAATACTCACCAGGTTTTTATGGTGCAAAATAGCCACCAAAAAATGTAATATAGATATTTTTCTAAACACATAAACTTCCATGATTTTCTCCTACTGCACTCAGTAGAATGGATACTAAGTATGACATTACCAGCACGCTCAAAATTAAGAAACTATTTATCTTTGTCATTAAAATCTCCCTTCCCTACATATATACCTCTAACACCCTTCAATGAAAGGTTCAATGCACAATATTTTTGGTCCAATTTGAATGTGATTAATTTTGTCGTGGTGTTATTCTGTCAACATAGATAATACTTGACTCTAGCTCTGTGTGCATTGTGCACAATTTTATGGAATTTTAAGAATATTAATTCTGTGTCATTGTTTGAGATAAGAAGAGATCATCATCAGCTCTTTTATAAGGTCTCTTTAGCCTCTAGATATCTATTTTTCTGTCTCTCTTACTGCAGACAAATAAAAGAAGCATCCAGTTACTTTTATGTGAATGTTTCTAGGGCTCTGATCCTATAAGGGCATCTTTTAATTTTTCCATGAGCAACTTTTTTTTAGAATCCACAGATTCTGTTTTCTCTTCAGCAAGCAGATTACAAAAACAATGCATGCTCAAACTATAATTTTGAAAAGAGAAAATCATTTCAAGAAAAAAATGAAGGTCATCATTAACACTTTCAATATTTATTATATGTGTACATTAATTCACTTCCATATGTATGTCTCAAAAAACTGAAATATTAAGCCACTTAACAATTGCTTAATGTGCTCTGACTACATATCATGAATATTTGTTAACGTCACAAAATATTTTTCTGAATCATGATTTTAAATGGCCATATACTATTTCAGGATGTGGTTGTCACACAATTTATTCACTCAATCAGATTTTTTAAAAATTCACCTTCTTATGAAGAATGATATAACAAACGTCCTTATGCATAAATTTTCTCACACATATATGATTTTTTAATTAGTTTAAAAGGAAGAGATATGTTCAAAGGTATACTTGTTTTTATTTTTATTTTTATTTTTCAGAGAGTCTCACTCTGTCACCCAGGCTATAGTGCAGTATCGTGATCTCCACTCACTGCAACCTCCCACTCCTGGTGCAAGTGATTCTCATGTCTCGGCCTCCCGAGTAGCTGGGATTATAGGCGTTTGCCACTGCACCTGGCTAATTTTGTATTTTAGTAGAGACAGGGTTTCATCATGTTGGCCAGGCTGGTCTCAAACTTCTGACCTCAGACGATCCACCCGCCTCAGCCCCCCAAAGTGCTGGGATTACGGGCATGAAACACCCGGTCCGCCAGTATGCTCATTTTGATAGCATTGATGATTCTTGACAAATAACTTTCCAACATACTTGAGCTGTGCTAGCTTTACATTATGAGTACATTGTACCAAAAATATAGTTTTCATACTTTTTCTAACAATAGGTATTAAACTTATCATTACACATATGATACATGCAAAAGGTATAATTTTTAAATTTTTAGCTGCTACTAAAGATGTCTATAACTTTTTGGGCTTTTGTGGGTTCCTTTGTAAATTGGCATTTTGACTTTGAGATACTGGTAATTTACATTTTATCTTAAATTTCAAGGCACTGAATGACAAGATGAAATAAAGGAGATGCTTTAACAAGTCAGGGAGAAATATATATGTATATATAAAATATATATTATCATATATGTATATATAAAATATATATTATGTATTATACAATATATAAAAAGATATATCATTTATTATATGATGAAATATATGAGTTTAGTGTAAACCAAAAATAAATATATAAATATATAATATGGAATAATATATTATGTAAAAATTGTATATTATATATTATTCTATGTGATATAATATATAATTATATCATATATAATATATAATTATTATGTAATTATATTTATATATTATATAATTATATAATATAAATTATATTTATATATACTATATATCATATATAGTGTATAGAACATATATAATATATATTACTTAGTATAATATAAATATATGTTATATATGTCTATTATAATATATAATATATTTAATATAATATATAATATATATAATACATAATATACATTTTATATTACATATTCAAATTTTATTTTATATTTATTTTATACATATTTTATATTTATAAATGTATACATATTTCTATATATTTTTATATTACTATATGTTATATATGATACATAATATATATTTCATATATTTATATAATATATATTATTCCAATTTTATAATTATAAAATAATACCATAATTTTATGTTTTATAAATATATATACACAAACATTTTTCCCCAAATTGCTACATGTATATATTTAAACACCTTACAAGTATTCAATAAATCACTATTGATTTTTGACCAACCATGAAAATATTAAGTGACATCTTTATCAAGAGATAATTGATAAGCCACTGGTAGGTCTAAGAGTAATACTAGTAAAATATTTATCACAGACTCAGCAAAATACACAAAGTTCGTCTAAGTATGATTGGAACCATGTATTTCTAAGTACCTTGTAAAAGACATTTGAAGATATTATTTTTAAGGCAAGGTAAAGTACTTAACTGACATCATTAAAAGTACAACAAATTTCCATTTTAGCAAAAATTTTCTCTCCTTTGTGAATAGGAATGGCCATTGTAGCTCATTACGTGTGGAAAAAAGGGAGCCCATATTGAAGGGACAAATGAATCTATTAGATTATAAGTTATATAGAACATTTTAAGTAAGGTAACACATTAGGTTCTTATTTTATTTTATTCATTTTTTTATACTTTAAGTTCTGGAGTACATAGGTATACTACGTACCCATGGTGGTTTGCTGCATCCATCACCCCGACAGCTACATTAGGTATTTCTCCTAATGCTATCCCTCCCCTCGTCCCCCACCCCCTACTATCCCTCCCCTAACCTCCTGTCCCCTGACGGGCCCCGGTGTGTGATGTTCCCCTCCCTGTGTCCAACACATTAGGTTTTATTCCAAGTATAAAAGGACGCCAATGTGTGGTGTTAAGCAGGGGAATGACATTAGCTGGTGAGATTTTAAAAGATCATACTGCCGCGGGGAGAGTGAATTGTTGGTAGACAAGAGTGAAGGCAGGCCAACAGTTAGGACATTACTGCTAATTAAAGGAGAGAAATAACCATAGCTTGAGAAAAAAGATAGCACTGGACAAGGAGAAGGAGTATTTTGATGACAGTCTTGCTGATGGACTAAATATAGTAGATGAAAAAGGGAAAATTTCATCTAATTAGATGATGAGTGAATGGATGCAGATTAAGTGTTCTTTCCTAAGAAAGAAAAAAAATTAAAAACACTATTCAGTTATTTTGAGTGCAAAAGCAGACACTATGATTTTTTTTTTCTAATAACATAGCAGGTCCCAACTCCTGGAACATTTCAGTGTTACCTTATATGGAAACAGCATCTCTGTGGATGTAATTAAGAATCTTAAAATGGAAAGATTATTCTGAATTATCCAGATGAGCCTTAAATGTGATCATAGGTATCCTTATAAGAGGGGTAGGGACCTACAAGGATTACACACAGAGATAAAGTCCTCAATGTGAAGATGGAACAGAGAAAGATTTGAAGAAGCTGGGCCATCAGGGTGGAGCAATGTGGCCACAAGCAAGACAGTCCGCACTCATCAGAAGCTGAAAGACACAAGGAATAGATTCTCTCCTAGAACGTGCAGAGTGCATGTGGCCGTGCTGACACCAGGATTTCAGCCCAGTGATTCTGATTTCAGACTTCTAGGCTCCAAAACTGTGAGAGAATACATTTCTGTTGTTTTAAGCCACTGAGTTTGTGCTAATTTGTTACAGCAGCCACAGGAAACTAAAATAGACTTTGATACTGTATGGGGGTGGCTACTGTAACAAATTCCTTAAAATGTGGAAGTGCTTTTGGGATTGGGTAATAGGAAGAAGCTGGAATCATTTTGAGGTTCATGACAGAATCCTAGATTGCCTTGAACAGACTGTTGGTGAAATACAGACGTTCATAGTGTTTCCAGTAAGGGCACAGAGAAAATGGAGAGCAAAACCTGTAAGTGATGATGAACTGGGATACTGAGCTGAGGACATTTCCAAGAAAAGCGTTCAAGGTGTGGCCTGGTTTCTCCTTACTGCCTTTAGTAAAATGTGAAGGGAAAGAGAAAGATCCAGGAAAGATCTGTTAAGCCAAAATGAAGCAGGATTTGATAATTTGGGAAATTCCCAACCTACACAGATTGCAAAAAATGCTAAAAATAGGAGATTTATTGTTAGGAAAGTGAATTCTGAATATAAAGCCAAGAGTTTAGTGTAAACCAAAAATAAAACTCATCCAAAGTCCCACATCCAAAAGAATGGACCCCTCCTTTTGGCCAAGGACATTCCAAAGTTAAACTGAAAAATTAGTTCAGGCCATGATGGGAGTTGGGTGTCAGACATACCTCATTATAACCTCCTCCCTTTTGGAATTCAGGCCCAGCTGACCGGTATCAACATCAATGCAAGACCTTAAGACTAATAGAACAGAATCTAAGTCTGATAAGAAACAATTACAGTCTATTCTCTCTGAAGCCTGCTACCTGGAGGTTTCATCTGCCGGAGAAAACCTTGGTCTCTGCAACTTCTTATGGTAACCCAGGCATTCCTTTCTATTGATTTCAGGTCTTTAGTTAATAACCAACTGCCAGTTGGAAAGTCTTTGAATCAGCCTGTGACCTGGAAGCCGCTCCCTGCCTTTTCAGTTGCCCCCCTCTTTCCGGATGGAACCCATGTACATCTTTCATGTGTTGATTAATGTCTCATGTCTCCCTCAAGTGTATAAAAACCACGCTGAAGCCGAACTTCCTTGAGCACATGTTCTTAGGATCTCCTGGGGCTGTGTCACAGGCCATTGGTAACTCGTATTTTGCTCAGAATAAATCTCTTCAAATATTTCAGATTTCAGCTCTTTTCATGGACAGAACTGAACTCTAACTTCTTTTTCTTCTGGCTCAAATTCCTATCTAAGGAGTCTGGGGAGTCATGCCCTACAGACCATAAAATCTAGGTAGGCAGATTTGTATTAATCTGGTACAACGTGACTTATTTCCAGTCTGACTCTGGCATAGCATCACATGACAGATAGCAGACCATGAAGGACACAAAAATATTTTACTCCAAAATGTATTTTTGATATATTTTGAAATGGCCCTGCAAACAGTCTTTTGCGGGGGAAACTTGTGTCTGTAGAGAATTTCCATTCCTGTAGCCAGGCCTCCCTTTTCAGACCTTTTCTGGATTGAGGAGAGAGTCTGACACATTTTAAGGTCTGAGCAGAGCCATTCACCATATTCTCCCTGAGGAACACCACCTATGAGGCTTCATCTATGCAGCAAGAACCTCGGCCCCACAACTCACTTGTCTTAACTCAGATATTCTTTCCTACCTCCTTCAAATCTATAAGACAAAGCTTAACTCTCTCAACCATTGTCCACTAAAGAATCTCTAAAACCCACCTATGTCATGTAAGTGCAGCCACTCGACCACACTAGGAGATGTCCTGACTTTTTAGAATGAACCAATGTATACCTTTCATGTATTTATTTATGATTTTACATGCAATTCCTGGTCTCCTGAAATGTATAAAGCAAACTGTAACCTGACCACTTCAGGTACATTTTCTCAGGACCTCTTGAGATTGGGTAATCCCAGGCTGCATTCACTGATACTGGCTCAGAATAAACCTCTTTAAATATATTTTGACAGAAATTGTCTTTTTCCATCATTACACATAGGCATGTGTTTTGCCTCCTCTTTCTTGCCAGAGAGACACAACCTTTTGGCAAAATTACCAAAACGAGACTGTTTTGACACTTTCCTTTATTTCTCTTTTTTTTTTTTTTGAGACAGAGCCTCACTCTGTCACCCAGGCTGGAGTACAGTGGTGGGATCACAGCTCACTGCATCCTCAACATAGTGGACTGAGGTGATCATTTCACTTCAGCCTACCAAGTAGCTGGGACTACAGGCATGCACCAGCACGGTCACCTAATTTTTATATTTTTTGTAGAGGTGGGGTTTCACCATGTTGCCTAGACTGGTCTTGAACTACTGAGCTTAAGAGATCTCCCCACCTCAGCCTCTTAAAGTGCTGGGATTACAGACATGAGCCACTATGCCTGGTGTGTGATACTTTTCAAGGAAGTTCGTGTACAATCTAGAGGCTACTTCTGCTTCTAATTGCTGTCTCAGGAGGTGCCACAGTTCTTTATGGGGTAAGCTGATGTCTCTCCACTGCTGGAGCCCAAACTGGTAGAGTGATCAATACTTCTTCTTGGGCCAAGACAATATTTTCATCCCGGAGGGGCCTGTGGGTTTATTGGGAAGAAGCTTTCTGCTGCTTTCCAGAAGGGGACTGCGGAGAGTCCCCCAGCTCTGCAGCTGGTACTCAGAGCCTAGGTGTGTGCAAGATGCTCTCAGCACCTGCCTGCTCTTCTAACCTCAAGTGAGGGCAAGGGTTGTTGTTGATGTCTCTAGGACCAGATTGAAGTCTATGAACTAGGCAGCGTCCAAAACCATGACCAGAAGGCCTGTGTGTAAATGCACACTTAGTATCTGATGGACTAATTATACCACATCTTTGCAGGGACGTACTGGAAAATTGCCTTGAAGACAGGACTAAAGGAGCTGCCAGTTAAGAAAACCACTCACCTGCAAAGATCTGGAGAAAGCAATTTAGGCCCTGCTCTATATTTTGGGCATACTGAACTCTGTATTCCCAGGTTTCCCCAAGTTTTGTAGGAGGCCTTTCCAGCAGAGACATGGGTAGCTCATCTGGGAGAGGGCCAGGCACTGGGAGCCCTCGTGAGGTGCAGGAGGGTGGAGTCACTGGGGTGTGCAGGTTTGGCAGGTGAGGCTGGAAGAGCCCTGCGTGGCTCCTGTGACAGCTGTCTCTGTCTCTAGGAGCCCCAACCTTCCTGGCATCAGAATTTTAGCCACACCATGGCAGCTTCCCTCCAGCTAGCAACGAGAGGGGCTATTCTGCTGAGACTGAAGCTGATTCTTCCATGAATGACCTTTATGAAGGCAGGAGCCCTGCAGGGCATCTGTAACTCAAGGCAGCAGCAAGATGAGTAGGATTGTCACACAGAGATGGTGACAGGGAGAGGCAAATGTGCTCACTTTGTTACATCCCAGAGAAACTAGCCTGGAGGTATTTCATGAAAATCCAGCAAGCCACAGCAGTAACTCCTTCTCTTTTCAAGCCTCTAAAGTCTTTGTCAGTTCTCCACATTGCTAGTCATCAGGGAAATGCAAATTAAAACCAAGCATCACTTCACACCTGTTAGAATGGCTATAATGGCATGGAGGACAGTATGTAAAATGCATTAAGGCAGGCACAGAAAGAAAAATGCAGAGTGATCTCATGTAGATGTGAATCTAAGAAATGATCTCATGGAGGCAGAGAGTGGAATGGTGGTTGCCAGGGGATGGATGAAGAAGAAATATTGGTCAAAGGGTATAAAGTTCCAGTAAGACAGGAGGTATACGTTTTAGAGATTTATTGCACAGCATGTTGACCATGGTTAATAATGTATTACACATTTAATAATTGCTAAAAGAGTGTATTTTAAATGTTCTCACTACAAAAACATAAGTAGGTCAGGTAATGGATATGTTAATTATCTTAATTTACTGTTTCTACAATGTACACATTTAGCAAAACAACACATTGTATCTGTAAACCCTAAAAATCTGAGACAGGACTCGGTTAATTTAGAAAGTTTATTTTGTCAAGGTTGAGGATGTATGCCTGTGACACAGCCTCAGGTGGTCCTGACGACGTGTGTCCACGGTGGTTGGGGGACAGGTTGATTTTACACATTTTAGGGAGATATGAGACATTAGTCAATATGTATAAGATGTACATCAGTTCAGCCAGAAGTGGCTGGGGAGAGTCTCCCAGCTCTGCCGCTGGCACTCAGACGCTGGGTGTGTGCAAGATGCTCTCAGTATCTGCCTGCTCTTCCAACTTCAAGTGAGGGCAAGAGTTGTTGGTGAGGTTTCCAGGACCAGATTGATATCTATGTGTAGCATGATTGGCCGCAAGAAACAGAGCTCCAGAACACCGAATGGGAAAAGAAAGGGTTTATTTCAGCCAGGAGCTGAGGAAATGATCTGCCCAAATTCGGCTCATCTAACAAAGGAAGGTTCTGCCTTTGTATAGGCTTATACTTTAGATATTACACGTGGAAGTGTCTTAGGTTTATAGCTTTAGAAATCACATATGAAAAGGGTTTCGGTTTACAGTTTCAGGAATCACATATGAAAGGGTTCCGGTTTACAGTTTTAGGACTCACACGTGAAAAGGTTACAGTTTCAGGAATCACACATGAAAGAGTTCTGATTTAGTTTTAGGACTCACATGTGAAAAGGTTTCTGGTTTGATCTTGTTTTAAGTAAAAATAATGCCTTCTGCAGGGTTTCCCCAAGACCAAGCCTGCCACCTACAGGAAGGTGAAACAGGAGGCGCCAGTTGGTCAGCCTTTTCTTCTATTGAAACGCAGTGAGATAGTCAAAGGGGAAGTTGATCTCAGATGCCTGGGTCTCCTTCTTCATATGAACTAGGCAAAATCCAAAACCACCATGACCAGAAGGCCTGTGTGTGAATGCACACTTAAATTATATCACACCTTTGCAGGGAATTACTAGAAAATTGCCTTGAAGAGAGGACTAAAGAGCAGCCAATTAAGAGAACCACTTACCTGCAAGGATCTGAAGAAAGGAATTTAACCCCTCCTTCATATTCTGGGCATACTGAATCATGTATTCCCAGGTTTCCGCAAGTATTGTAGGAGCCCTTTCCAGCAGAAACGTGGATAGCTCAAATGGGGAGAGCAGTTTCCAGCTTGAGTTTTTCCCTCTAGCTTAGTGATTTGGGCCCTAAGATTTATTTTCCTTTTACATTGCTCTCCCCATTTTTCTTTTCAAAATTTTTAGAGAAAGCATTTTAAAAGGAAACGAGTCTCTGGTCTCAGGTTTTGCCAGATCTCTCATGGCTAGGATGGTTTATTCTTACGTGGGTGGTCCCAAGTTATTAGGAAAGCTAATTTTTAAAAAATTATATATTTATTTATTTAATTTTTTAGATGGAGTTTCACTCTTGAAGCCCAGGCTGGAGTGCAGTGCTGCGATCTCAGTTCACTACAACCTCTGCCTCCAAGGTTCAAGTGATTCTCCCGCCTCAGCCTCCAGAGCAGCTGGGATTACAGGGACCCACCACCACGCCTGGCTAATTTTTGTATTTTTAGTAGAGACAGGGTTTGACCATGTTGGCCAGGCTGGTCTCGAACTCCTGACCTCGGATGATCTGCCCACCTTGGCCTCTCAAACGTTGAGATTAGAGGCATGAGCCACCACGCCCAGCCCAAAAGCTCATTTTTAGCTGGTGGGAAGTCTCATGTCCTGTGAAGAGAAAATAGAAGAAGAGAGAAAATCAACAACACACAAAAGAACAATCTAGAAAAATCAATATAGGCATGTTACTCTGAAGTCTATACATCAGTGAACAGGTATGAAAGTGGCTTATGTATGTAAATAGGTTGCTGTTATTTTCTTCTGAAGTTGAAGTTATCTAGTTTCAGTTTGCAGGGCTTTACAAAAGCACAGCTTAGTTTTCAGTAACTCCAAATTAGGAAAAATGGGGGAGAAAAGGAAAACAAACTTGAAAACTTTATTCTGAAGACTTGTAGCCAAGAAAAATTAGAATTTGGTTCAAATTGTAGAAAATAGTTAAAAGTAAAAGACATTAGGCAAGGCTAGAATCTAAAAACAGGTGTACTATAATTTTTGAAACATAATTTTTCTCCCTCCAGTTTCCCATTTTTACTAAAGGCAAATCACGGTAGGACTGATTTGCTTTATTACACTTGGCTTGACTATTGTACACAGTGCGGCAAGAATATTTTATAAATAGGCTTTTAAATTGACTTAGATGTAACTTCGTTCCTAGAAGGAATTGCAGGTAAAACTTTTTAAAAGCTGAGCCCCGCCATGGATTTGTACCATCAGATACCTATGAGTAGGGTGATCCTCTTTTCCTAAGGTCCCAAGATAGACTTGAGGTTCCTGGGCCTGTCAGAAGTGACATCTTTACTAACCACAGGTCAGGCACCCTGCACAGGGACTGTATAAACAAAGTATGAGACGAGTTTTCCCAAGGACCTTTTGTTGGTTCCATAAATCAAGTTGGATTCCTTAAAGGAAAGCACACCATTCCAGTCAAAGTCTTGGTAAAATAACCAGTTTCTCCAATTGTGTCCTGTTACAAATGAAAACAGATTCTTATTGCACTTATGCAAATAACTATATTGCCATAAGTTAAGAATACTCACAGTTTCCAAATTCTGAAGAAATCAGGTAGAGAGAAACAAATGTGCTACAGATTTTGTTCACAGGAGCATACTAAACTGTTAAAAGATGTCAATAGCTTAAAAGGAAAGTTTATTGACTAAAAAAATGAAACAAAAGATTAGCAGTGTTTTAAGTAAAAAGTCAAAAATGTTACTTCAATCTTCTATTAGGTCAGTCCATGAAGTTAATTCCTGTTCTGCCTGATCTTCATAACCATTTCAGCTCTCCATGAGTCTTGAAAGTTGTTCTTCTATTCCGATGTCACCGTCTCCACAGTTATCAGACACTTGTATTCAAGAGCCCCTGTTAGAGTTTTATAGCTGATTATAAAAACAACTCCTAAAGAGGACCAAAACAAGGCAGCAATTTTCTGTGGATCACAAAAAGTTTGAGGAAAGCCATAGTCAAGGATACGATTGACAAGGGAATTTGTTACCTCCGTGGCACACAATAATTTAACATAATGATTACAATCATTACTGATAATGTACATTGCATCATATCAGAATTATAGTTTTTCATAATTGTGGAACACATACCAGTAACATGTTTATAAAAATCCAGCCCAAAGAAAACCAAACACCATTTCATTTTTGACAATGCTTTTTGTCTAATTTTTATAACAGACAAACCAAATGATATTATTTTTTGAACTTTAGGGAACATAATTTGATTTTGGAAAGTTTGTCAAATATCAAAGGTTTAAAACACTTGATATCACAGGTAATTGTAAAATAGTCATTCATTTGACCAAAGTGATGATGACTCAAGGATTTTGCAAAAAGACAAAAACATTTATTTTTTGAGAGAGGAGACTTAATTTTCCAAACAAGAAGGCCTAATATAAACAGCATGAAGCCAATAAAATTTGCTTTTTAAAATTTTATAAACAATCTATAAAATTTAAATATTGACCACAAGATGTAACTTCCATAAGCTTTTAATAAACTTTATAGCCTTTATTAAGGAATCGGTTAATACCTCAAGAAAACCTTGTTACTGTGACGCAGGGGCTCATATGCTGGTCATATGCACCAGTGTGATTTTGACATTAATGATTATAGAGAAACAGAACTTATTTTATCTCTCAAAATCAGCCACTACAATCTCACATGCCCGCCTCTTCCACTCCTTCTTTGTAGCTGTCATCCACCATTACTCATGCCAAGGTCAAATCCTCTCAAAGTACAAGGTAATCTCTGGCACCCCCAAAGCCAAAGTGGTCAGGACATGCAATACAGGAAAACAGAGCTTTACACCTAAGAAGAATTTGCCTATGGCTCCACGAAGGTAACAGAACACTCCAAAAGGCATGAGTGGTGCATTTGTTCCGGATTCTCTAAAGAAGTTCAAGTCATTAGAAGCCCTCTCTAGATTTCTTGGTACTGCAGATGGCAAAGTGGGAAGGAGGTATAGGGTGGAAGAAAAGTAAATAAAAGAATGTTTGTTTTTTTCTTAAGACAGGAAGCAAACGCAGAAACCAAGTACATGTTTTTGTGGTTGTTGTTTGTTTGTGTTCTGTTTTGTTTATCTCTTTTGCAGCTGTGAGGAATTTTGGCCAAATGAGAGAGGCTTTGTTAACCATAATTTGGAATTCTCACTCAGATTTGACCAAGGCTGGTTAAATCTGATGAGAGATAGACTGGAACAAACAGCAACGACAAGGAAACCCAACAATATGATCGCTAAGCACTCTAATGGTAAGGAGAAATGAAGACCAGCTGGTAATGATATTTTATTCAAGACAAAACCCCAATTCAGCTACTTACCTAGGGATGGGTCTCAGGCTGAGACTGTTTTCTACCATCCTAGAAGCAGGAAAAACAAAACAAAACAAAAAACGAAAAACCTAGAACTCGCCTTCCCTACTAAGAATGAGCTCAAACTCCCTAAAAGAGTTACCTGCCTTCCATTGTCATGGAAACCTTTCTTCAGGGGTGGGATTGAGGTCACATGCCCCCTACATACCTTCCACAATCCTAACACCTGTCACTACCAGGTTTGCTCATCCAGCACATTCAAAACTGTTAGACAAAGCAGGACCAAACGTCTTCCAGAGTGAGGCAAGCCTGCTTGGCATCACGCTGCCCTTGCCTAGCCACATCATAAAAATAAATCTGATGATTCAGCAGGAATAAAATAAAGACGTACATTCAATAAGGTGATTTGTGTGATTATTCATTCCTTCAAAACTCTTCTGACTGAAACATACATATAAAGATAGTTCTCATAGCTCAAATATATTTGTAAGAGTTAGTGAACTGATTTGTTCCCTGAGGAGCTGGGGGAGGAGCTTGGATGCAGATGCGTAGGAAAGAGTGGGCAGAGAATTTTGCTTCCCAGGCTTTTAATGGTTCCAAAAAAGAAGAGCTTTGCTGTGGGGAGGACTTGGGTGCAGAGGCTAAAGTCCAGCCATGCAAGCAACTGCAGTCACAGAAGCACCCTCTGTGTGGTAACCAAACATCCCTCAAGGCAATGACAACTGGCTGGGCCGAGGTGGCTGAATCAGGTTGCTCTCCACCTCTCTGAGGGCACAGGCTGCAGCTGCAGGGACTTGCATGAGACTTCAAGGAGGGATTCCACCCGGGGCCTGGAGACGGGCCGAGCCAGCCCAGGAGGTCTGTGACCAGGGCTGGGTGTGTCTATGGGTCCTGCCCATAAGCGGTGCAGGCACCAGCTGATCCCATCAGCCCCAGCAAGGCTGTTTGAGGTTAAGATGAGGGCAGAGGAATTCACTTGAAGCCATGAAATTTAAGGTTATTCAATTATTGCTCCACTCTCTGACCTCATATTTCAATTCTTGTGAGAAAATCAAGAACTCAGGAGAGTGAGAAGAGAGAAGCAGAGAGGGTATGAGAGTCAGAAACTAGGAGCTAGCCTAACAGAGGGGCTCAGCTCTTTGTGCAGGTACACACACTGGCCATGCTGGGGGTCACTTGGAGCTGGCCGCTGGCACCAGCTGGCTTTCTCCCAATGTTCAGGCACCCCCAGTCCTTCCACACCCTCAGCCTCTTCCCAGTCTTTTTTGCATATATGTATGTGTGTATGTATGTGTATATATATATATATATATATATATATAGAGAGAGAGAGAGAGAGAGAGAGAAATGTAAGAGAGAGATAGAAAGAGAGAGAGAGATTATAGATAACATAGATTACCTATATAACATGTATAACATAGATTATAGATATCAACCAAGTAGAATTCATCCCAAGAAAGAAAGGCTGGTTCAACATTTAAAAATCAGTTAATGTAATTATATAATCAGTTAATATAATTAACCCTTGTTAACACACTAATTTAAAAAATTGAAAAGTTGTATGGTTACCATATAGATACAGAAAAGCATTCAACAGTATTAACTATCCCATCTTGGTAAATTCTCACAAGCAAATGAAAAATGGAAAATTCCTGAATTTAGTTAGGGACAACTGTAAGATACTTATAGCTAAAGACTTTGGTTTTTGGTCTGGCAGGTAAGAGGTTGAAAGTCATCACTCTCATCCTCACAACAAGAAAATAATTGAACAAACAAAACCAACAACTTAAAAACTTCTGCTCCACAAACGAGAATGAAAAAAAAAAAAAAAGGAACAGAGTGAAATACAGTATCTGCAAGACATGTCTGATAAAGGACTTGTGTCCAAAACACACAGAGAACTCTTAAAATTTAACTATAGGAAAACCAACAACCCAAATAAAGAATAAGCAAAAGATCTGAAAAGATACCTCAACAAAGATATACAGACGGCAGATCGGCACATGGAAAGAACTCAACATCATATGTCATTAGCGAACTGTAAATGAAAACAACAATGAGATACCACAACACACCTGTCAGATTGACTAAAATCAGGCAACTGACAGCACCACAACCTGGTGCGGCTGTGAAGCAACAGGAAGTCCACTCATTGCTGTTGGGAGTGTAAATGGTACAGCCACTTTGGAAGACAGTTGGACAGTTCTTTAAAAAATGAGGCATCCTCTTACTATGTCAACTTACAGTCACACTTTTTCGTGTTTACCCAAATAAAATAAAAACTTTTTTTTGAAAAAAACTCTTCATAATAAGGTTTATAGGAACTTCTTCATAATTGCCAAAACATTAGATCAATCAAGATGCCTTTCAATAGGTGAATGGATAAACGATGTCTGGTACCTTCAGACAATGGAATATTATTTAGCGATTTTTTGAAAATGCGCTATTAAGTCATAAAACTACATGGAGCGATCTTAAAACATATTGTTAAATTTAAAAATCTAAGCTGAGAAGAATGCGCACTGTTTTTCAACTATATGACTTTTACAGTAGGCAAATATATGGATATAGTGGGATTCCACTTTCTACATGTGCCGTCAGTAACTAACCTAATGGAAGCGAGGGGTCTGGAATCTCCACCTTAATCCAGGTTCAGGTGGGCAGGAGCCTTTTTGAAACCAGGGAGAGATCATCATCGCCTGACAGAGTGCTGCTTCCTGATGAGGGTCTACAAAGAAAGGTGGCTCGATTTTTAACCCATGCCCCAGGATATTCACATGCCAGGATGAGGGCCATGGCACTGTGGCTTTGAAATCAGGCTTGGCTCACAGCTCAGGCTTCTGCTAGGTGAGTGGCATCAGGTAATCACTCAGACTTTAGAGCCTCCTTTTAATCCTCTATAAAATAGGCTTAATTGTAACACATGCTTTAGAGAATTGTCGTGTGACTGGTAAACTGGAAGGAGTAAACACTCAGAACAGCACCTATTAATATTATTAGCAGAATCTTCTGACCTGAGCTAGTCTAGATCCTGCTCAGCGTCTTTGTGGACTCTGCTGGACTCAGGGACAAGCAGGAAACTCACACAGGGAGGATTAGAGGACTTAGATAAAAGCAGATTCTACCTTAATGAGAAGTCATTATTTCCCAAAAAATATCGGCCAGCTTTCTTCCTGTGCATGGAGGGAAAGCCAGATTTCATGCTGCTAAAGATAAAGACAGCAAGGGGAGGGGAGCTGAAAAAGCAGTCAGCTACAGCCACCACAGGGCTTCGGCTCATGGTGCCACTCTCCTTAGAACCCCAGCAGGTCAGAGCACTTCTCCAGGTCTGTAACAGAAACTGGAGCCTGAAGTGTACCCCTGCCTGGGGTCCAGACAGGAAAAGCCTGCTAGGTCCCCCAGGCTCCCACAGAGGCCCTAGCTCCTCTGCCTTGCACCCAGCTGGAGCCCTTCAGCTCTCGTCCACTCCCTGTTACACCTGCTGCCAGGGGCTCAGCCCTCGGTGGCCTGCAGCACTGGGAGCTGATCGGTTGTATCACTGCCTCCCTTTGTGTTGTTGTTGATTCAGTTTTAATAGGTAATTCTTATCTGTAATGGAAACTAATTGCACAGATTCCCAAGAATTGTTTGTTGAGTAGAAAAAAAAAAGGCACATTGGGCTGTTTCTGGAGAAGTTAATTAAAGAGTTGGCACCACGCAGCAGATGGCACTGCACTGGTCAACCTGACAGAGGAAGAGCCATTTGTGGAGGTGCTGCCACCGTTAGAAACACCACTGCTCCCACCACCCACCTCTGCTCTGGACACTTTTAGAGTGTGCTCCCTGGCTGAGGCCCACCTCTGGATCTCTGCCTGAGTATGTGCTGTGAGGATGGGTGGGAGTGTGCTACGGTGGCCCAGAACCAGACAGCTGATGGAAGATTAGCATGGGCAGCGTTCTCGTGCTTCTGTGAGCCAGGGCAGAGAAACAGCTGTGCTGGGAGCTTGGGAGCCCAGGACCTCCTCCTAGGGCTCCTCCCTAGGACACAGCACCTCACCCTGGCTGGCTTTGGACTCTGCACCTTACCTTCTGGCACCTGTGTCTCCAGCTGTACAGTAAGGAAAGTGAACTAGACACAAGCACTGAGGATTCCCAGGGTGCCTGTGCTGCCAGTGGGTTGAGGCTGATGGAACTGATGGGCAGGCTCCTGGCGCAATGTATCTAGGTGCCTGCTATGTGCAGGGATCCAGGCCTCTGCCTGCATTCTCTCAGCTCTCTCACCAACTCTATGTGTATGTATCATATTTCACAGTTATGAGGACACAGGGGCTCAAAGAAGGTAAATTACTTTGCCAAGGTCACGTGCTCAACAAATGTCAGGTCCAAGTATGAACCCAACCTACAGCCTTATCACGACTCAGATATTAACTTTTCTTCATGAATTCTCTGTCTCCCCTGGATGGAAAGGAGCAATGACAGGTTTTATGTAAAACAATTGCTTGTAGCTTGCTTTATGAAACAAAATGATTGATTAATTGATGGATTGATTGATTACTTGGTTTATCATCTCAGTTCTCTAGGTAGGCATTGTGTCTGAGTTCCGTACATGATAAATCTGAGGCTGAGAGAAGTTGCTAACTTACCGTCATCCCAGACCATGCTGCCAGTGGGCGGCAGAGCTGGGGTTTAAGCCACGTCTGTTTGTCTCCTAAGCCTTCAGCCTTCCCATTGGAACCTGGCGCCTCCTGGGGACTCCTATAAGGGCTTGCTGAATAGTTTCGAGGTAGAGCTCAGTCAGCCCTTCTTTGGCTCTTCAGCTCCAAAGGAGGCAGCACGCTGCCTTTGTGCTCAGCACAATTTTTTGGGTGAAGATGGGATAGAGGCACAAGGGAGGAGCCCCAGATTAGGCCTCCTGAACTGCAAGGGGGTGAGACAAGAGTCCTGATGCACAGTGATTCCCAGCCAGGGCAGCCCTCCTGCCGGGGTCTTGGTGGCTTTGGCCAATCCTTAGACCTCTCTGGGCCTCAGCTCCCCAAATGTAAAATGACAGTTGATGAGATGAGATGCCAGCGCTGCTCCTCTGTGATGCTGACTTTGGGGCACTCTGAGCTCCTGGAGATTCTAGGAGGTAAGGATGACAGTCAGCAAAGCCATTGTGGCTTCCTCACAGATCGTGTTCTGGGGGCCTGGGCCTCTCAGCCAGCTGTGGGCCCTGTAGATGCTCTTTGTGTTTCTCTGTCCCTGTGTCTGATGCTGGCTGTGTCCAGAACAGCCACCCTCACTGTCATGTGAAGACAGGAAACTGGTACCAAGGTGGGGCTTTGGCTATAACAAATACCTAAAAATTCCTAAGCATGTGGAAGCATTTGGGAGCTGAGTAATGCATAGAGGCCAGAAGGGTTTTGAGGTGTATGCTAAAAAAAAAAATAAGTCTAAATTGTTGTGAACACACTCTTAAAGATAATTCTGGTGGAGGTTCAGTTAGGAAAAAAAAAGAGAGCTATAGAAAAATCTTCTGTCTTCTTAGTGAGTACCAAAGTCATCATGAACCGGATGCCGGTAGGGATGTGGACAACAGCAGCCACACTAATGAGGTCTCCAGTGAAAATGAACATGGCCTGGGACAGTGAAGAAAGATGATCTTTACTACAAGTGGTGAAGTGCTTGTCTTACTTGTGTCTGTGCTCTAGAGTTTTGTGCAAGGTGGAACTTGTGAGTGATGAAATTAGATGTTTAGCTGAGGACATTTCTAAGCAAAGTATTGAAGGAGTAGCTTGACTCCTTCTGACTTCTTATAGTGAAATGCAAGAGGAGACAAATGCATTGAAGATGCAATTGTTAAACTAAAAGAAACTGGAAGTTAAAGCTTTGGAAAATTCTTAGCCTAGTTATCATGCAATAAATGAAAAACTATGTTTGGAACAGAATGCTAAAGGTGTTACTAAGTGACTATTTCATAAGAAGACTAGTATAAATGTGAAACATAAGCTTAATCAACCATCTCAAAAAATAGTGAGGAATGCAGATGGGATTACACCAATAGAAACACTGCCAACTGTGGCCAGTAACATCATAGAAAACAAGACAAAATGAAGGAAGACTGTCAGACTTCTGTGACCTACAGGACCGGACCACAGATGTATTCAGCTGCAAAAATGCACTATTTTTAAAACAAGGGCAAAGGACCCGAAAGGCTCTTATCATCTCTTTTTTTGGCAGTTTCTTCCACCATTACCAGCAGCCCCTTCTTTTTCTCTTTTCTTTTCCATCTATAAAAACATCCTTGATATCCCCATGCCCTTCTTTGTTTAATAAAGGATTTATTCGGATATGGGCAGAGAGCAGTGTTTTCCCAGATTCTAATGAAATTTACGGCTGTTCATTTCCAGACGCATTTGCTAGACTGATAATTGCACTAATTTAGTGTGGATAATAGAAAACAATATGCATGTAATAACGACATGAGGCAAAAGCTTTGCAATCTAGAGGAAGAAAAATACCTTCCTTCATTAGCCAGGCAGGTGGTGACACCTTCCAAAGTCATTAATGGATTATTACATCTCCCTACAGGCCTGTGGTTGGTCACCTGGCCACATAAATCCCATCCTCAGGGGTTTCAGCAGGACCACTTGGCTGGAGATGTACCCAGTATTTGAGCCCTGGGCTCTCCTGATAGGTGTGATGAGTGTGAAGTGGACACATAATAACAATTCAATACCGCTTACTATACTATTTACTCTTTTATCTAGGACAGATAATTAAGTCAGATTCTCCAGGGGTGGAGCTGTACTACCCACATATTTTAGAGCTCCCAGACGAGTCTTACATGCAGTTTAGACTGAGTATTGCCTTAACAGCGAAACAAGTGTAAGACATTATTTTGGAACCATTGGAGGTTATCATTTAGGATGTGTGGGCAGGTAGCTCTATTTTCTATGAAAATGGGTGCACAATCGAGTATGTTATAATTTGAAGGTTTAAAGGAAAAGTTGACAATCTTTTGGATGTCTTCCTGGAGTAGGAGCAGCACACATCAAATCAGTTCTTGAACCTCATGAGCCAGAGGTGTCTCTGAGGTGGCCCTGCAATCACTGAGCACAGAAGCCTCCCCACTGAGGGCAGGGCCCGAGGTGCCAGAGGCTAGGTGTGGCAATGAAGGAGGGGGACTCCTCCTCCCTGCTGGAGTTTTCCTAGCACTGAGGAGGAGCCTTGGCCCTCTCTGGAACTGAGACGTAAGGTCATCCTGACCACTGAGAAGGGCAGGCTGAGGTCAGATGCTCTTAGGAGCTACCCCTGAACTCCCAGTGCAGTCTCTGGGTCCCCAGAATGGTGCCCATCTGGAAGGCGCCCCTGAGGAGCCTCTTTCCTGGAGGTCTCAACCCTAGGGCAGCTGGGGAGAGTGCTAGTATCTGAGTCTGAGACAGGGGCTCACTAGAGGGCCATCTATCCCCCGTCTTGCTGTGAGGCCTGTGCAGACCTCCTCTGCTAGGTCATGTCTTACCATTTCCCAGCCACAGTCACAGAGCAGGACAGTTTCTGGGGCGAACTAGACTCCTCTCCTGCTCTCCTTCACCCCACATGGGCCATGCTCCATGGATTAGTCCATTTTCACATTGATATAAAGAATTGCCCAAGACTGGGTAATTTATAAAGAAAAGAGGTTTAATTAGCTCACAGTTCTGCATGACTGGGGAGGCCTCAGGAAACATACAATCGTGGTGGAAGGCTAAGGGAAGGAAGGCATGTCTTGCACTGTGGGAGGGGAGAGAGAGAAAGAGAGCGAGCCCAGGCAAGTGTCACATACATTTTTTTTTTTTTTTGACGGAGTTTTGTTCTTGTTACCCAGGCTGGAGTGCAGTGGCATGATCTCAGCAACCTCCGCCTCTTGGGTTCAAGCAATTCTCCTGCCTCAGCCTCCTGAGTAGCTGGGACTACAGGCGCGCACCACCAAGCCCAGCTAATTTTTTGTGTTTTTAGTAGAGACGGGGTTTCACCAGGTTGACCAGGATGGTCTCCATCTCTTGATCTCGTGATCCACCCGCCTCCACCTCCCAAAGTGCTGGGATTACAGGCGTGAGCCACTGCGCCTGGCCTGCCATGCACTTTTAAACAGCCAGATCTCAGGTCCCTCCTCAGACCCATGGAGATTACAATTTGAGATGAGATTTGGGTGGGGACACTGAGCTAAACCATGTCACTCCAGAGGTCACTCAGTTACTGAGGTCAGGAACCAGCTGATTCCAGGCTGGGCTGTTGCTGAGCAGACTAGGCCATCTGAGCTGTTGAGTCAGGAGCAGGCAGAAACATCAAAATGTCTGAAGTTTTATTGTCATTTCCCATCATTGATTACTGACTGCGGTGTAACAATATTTGGCAGCTAAAAACCACACACATTTCTTATCCCACAGTTTCTGCAGGCCAGGATCCAGGCTCTGGATCAGGGGTTCCTGGTGCCATGGCCAGGCTGGTGTCCAGGGTTGCAGTTGCCCGAGGAGCTGAGGACCCACTTCCAGATCTCCCACGTGGCTGCAGGTGGGGGGTTTTGTGCCTTAGTCCTCAACATGGACACTTTCTTCAGGTCTCAGTGTCAGTGAGAATTATCTCCTATGTGTGGAAATGAGGAAACATTTCCTAGTCTGACCTCATGTGCATAAATTAACCTGACAGCCCCCTCAGCAGGAATTCTGAGACCATTTTACAGATTCAGAAAGCCAGTACCCAGAGAGGTACCTGACAAGCGTTGGGAGGTCTGGGAACAGGGACAGTTTCTCCCGACTCCACATCCTGGCCCCTCCACCCCTCCCTAGTGCCGGGATGTTACTCTTCACTGAGAACCTAGAGCCAGGAAGCGGGCCTGCCCCATTCACCATGGCACCTTCAGCACACCACTCCTACGCAGGCCCTGCTCAGGGCTCCCCCAACCCTCTTGCGGAGTGGCTGTTACTTTGCATGTGACTTTGGTCTGAACCCCACCTGCTGTTCCAGACCACACTGTGGCCCTGTCCTGCATGCTCATGTTCCCTCAGTGATGAGATGAGCATCTTATAGATCGGTCTGGCCAACGAGGGACGCAGGCAGCACACTGGTCTCGGAAGAAAGGAGATTTCCAGAAACCCCAAGCTCTACCAGCTCTACCCTCATTCCCACTGCCTAAGAGCATCACCTCTCAGAAAATACACTATTTCCTTTTTTTTTCTGCAGAGGACAGAAAAATATTTTAAAAAATAAAGACAACCCATACAAATAAATTTCTAAGTTTATTTTTTTTCTGTGGGGGAATACAACAGTGAAAGTAAACAAATAAAAAGACTCACTTCCCAGCTAATCGTAGTTTAGCTAACTTGCAGTTAAACAAATCCTCAAGACTGTAACTCATCCGGTTTGCAGAAGCCAGACACGACAAGAACATGACAATAAATATATGAAGCATAATAACTACGTCAAAGGCAGTTGAGAAAGGTTGTCAGGGCTGGTTTATTCATTACTTTGCACAGAGGTTCAATGACTCAATTGCACATTGCTGTTTTGTTTCCTCTTCTTCTGCCTTTCTGTTTGAAAAGCATCTTTGGAGGTTTTCCTGTCTCCGTAGCTCCTCTTTGACGGTGTGAAGACCTGTCCTGAAGAACCCCCAGGAGCATGCCTTTGGCTTCCTGTCACAGTGTGAACCCCGTAATCAGGGTTTGGCCTGAGAGGCCATGTGGGTTCTTGGCTTCACACAGGAAGAAAATCAAGGGTGAGCTGACAGAGTAAAGTGAAAGCAGCTTTACTAGAAAAGTAAAGAAATAAAAGAGTGGTGACTGCATAGTCAGGGCAGCCCTGAGGGCTGCTGGTTGGCTATTTTCATGATAATTTCTTTATCATGTACTAAACAAGGGTGAGTTATTCATGAATTTTCTGGGAAAGGAGTGGGGAATTCCTGGGACTGAGGCTTCTTCTCTCTTCCAGACCACATGGGGTGGCTTCCAGTCATTGCCATGGCGTTTATAAGCTGTAAACTCTTTGTAGACTGTATACTGTTTTGGCTTGCTTCTTCACTGCCTCCTGTTTTGTGAGTGGTGTCTGTGTGACCTGTACCTTGTGAAAACAGTCCTGCTGAACTCCTGCTTCACTGTGACTTCTAAGATATCAGGGTGTGGGCCCAAAGCCCCAGGCCAAGGTTTTCATGAGGCTAGGGGTGGATGACCCCAAGTAGGTCTGAGCTGAAGCCTGTTCCACTCCCTACCCCCCGACAATCTGCAAGTCACACGATAGTGCCTAGTGTCCTGGTCTGTTTGGAAAAAATAAATAAATAAATAGAGGCAAAAACAAAAACAGAAACAGCAAAGGAAAGTGAGAACCCCAAGCTGAATGGTGCCCTGCTTCTCTCAATACAGGGGCTCTCCTTCCGTTTCTCCCTGCTCTGATTGTTCAAACTGACATGCTGATGCCCACTTGCAAAGATGAAATGCAGACAGAATAGGGGAGGCCCCGAGGGGCTCACCAGCCACTTTCTTCTGCAGTGGCCTCTGTGGACTCTTTGCACTGGGATGCAGGGAGCTGCCGGGCTCTCTGTCTCCAGGACCTCTCAGCCCTGGGGCCAACGTTTCTCACCAGGTGACTTTCTGAAGCCGTTTTCTTGCCTATCGGAAGGAACACAGCCTCCTCCTTGGCTTGCTGGGGCCCCACTTGGCCTGTCCAGGACACTCCCTGTGGCCAGGGAGCCCAGCCCTTGTGGCTGAGCAGAGGGTTGCTCAGAGCAGGTGGACAGGTGGTGGCCCTGGGAATGCCAGTGCTGCACAGAAATCACGTTCTCGGTTTGCTGAGGACAGGGTGGGTCAAGGAGGGAGATACAGACCAGGCATCGATGTCCTTTCAGAACCTACCCCCCATCTTTCATATTTTGCCCTTAGACTTGAAACTCAGCCAACAGACAGACAGGGAAGAATGGGGCTTTCATGTCACTCCTATGAGGATCATTTAACTGGAAGAGACCCAGAAAGCTTTTAACACACTTATTTCATTTGCATTGGATGTTCTCCCCAACCATTTTATTTTGTGGTTACTGTAAGAAATATACATCCCTATTCTTGAGACATAAGAAAATTTAGATAATCAAATAGAATAAGAATTTTCCAATAAGCTCACTTCCCACCATTTTAAGCGTATTAAAATTTAGCTTTATAGAGCATTTATTTCATATAAATTATCATCTTTTAAAGTATACACTAAATTACAGATACAGTAATGTAGAAATTTTTTATCTGCCTCTTAGTGGGTAGAGATAAAAAAACTAAAAAGAATAAAATGATCAGAAAGAGATGGGGCCTTCACTCTTGTTAATGGAAAAAAGCAAACTCTGTAAAATATTGTAAACAGGCTTATTCCAAGCCAATGTGAGTGGCCATGGCCCAGGGTATAGTCTCAAGACGTCCTGAGAAAGTATGCTCAAGAAGTGCCAAACTGTAACCCAAGGGGGTTATACATTTTAGCGTGACAGAAATTGTAGGTAAAATTATAAACCAATCTATGATCTATGGAAAGTATACATTGGTTCAGCCTAAAATGTCGGGATATCTTGAAGAGAGGTGCTTACAAGTAACAGACGAATTTAAAGATTTTCTGATTGGCAACTGGTTGAAAGAGTGAAACTGTCTAAAGACTTGAAGTCATAGGAAGGAATGCTTGAGTTAAAATAAGGGGGTAGTGGATGCCAATGTTATTGTTATGGAGATGAAACCGCTAGGTGGCAGCCCTCAGAGAGAACAGGTGGCGAATATCTCTTTCAGACTTCAGAGGTGTGAGGCTCTCAGTTAATCTCTCTGAGACCTGAGAAATGCCTAGAAAGGGAGTCCTGGCTGCATGAATGAAGATTCTCTACAGATGCAAATTTCTTCCACAAAAGACAGCTTTGCAGGGCCATTTAAAAATATATAAAAGAAATCTATCTCAAGGTAAAATATTTTTATTTCATTTCCTCTAGGGTCTGCTACCTGACATGGGATGCTATACCAGAATCAGGTTGGAAGTTGGTATCTCACTGCCACAAAGCCTCTGTTTAGTCAGTCTTAGGATCTCTCTTTTAATGTTAATACTGGTCAGCGGTGCCTATACTTTAAAAGGGCATAACAAGGCATGTCCAACCACACTTCACATTACGGCTGGGAATTCAGTTGTTCAGGTTTCCCTTGGCCTGGAGAGACTCCATTCAGTCAACTAGGGGGCTTAAGATTTTATTTTTCATTACACTTCATATAAGGGCCCCACTCAGTTTGCACAGTGAAGCCAAGGGGTTGCACCTTAATGGGGAGGCATGGTGGACTCGGGCCATGCGGGAGAACCTACAAGCATAGCTGGTGATCACTGGCCTCAGGCTTTGTCCACGCAGCCACAGAATTGCCCAAAGAACTGAAGGAAGAAGGCTCTTTGGGGAGCAAGGTTCTTGCTGGAGCTTGGATGGGGGCTTCAGAGACACCACAGCATGCAACTCTGGAACCGCTCTGAAAGGAACAAAGAAAAGGCAGCGAGTGAGAGGCTGAAGCAATTATTGAAAGCAAAAATTAGAGCCCCCAAGTCTCACCCCTTATCCTGTATCAGGCTGCCTAGCCCACTGTTTTCATGGGGCAAAGGAAGTGATCAGCCCCATTTACCAGGAGAGGCACAGAGGAGACACAAGACTCTGGCATAGCTTCTTGAGGTGTCAAGGGGGCACCAGCCAGGCAGCTGGATTTCTAATTATCACCTTATCCAGAAGAGTGCAGGGCCTGGGTTTCTGAAGCCCCTCCTGTTAGCTGGGCAAAATTCCTTCCGTTTTCATAGGAGCCTATTCTAAACCATCATCTCTACCACACGACAAGGGCTAGGGCAGCTGGGCTTCTCTGGAATGCACTCCACCTCTGTCTTCTGAGCACTACCCTGAGCCTGCATTGAGCTGCTATGCACTCAGTGGGCTTGAATGGTAAATAAATCACTGCCAACCTTGCCGAGCTCTCCATCTGGTGACAGAGGCAACATGTTGACCAACAGCAATAATACTGTGGAGTCAGAACTTATGGAGCACTCATGAACTCTGCCAGGGGCTTCTGCTGAGCTTCACCACTTTTTGCACTGTCTTCACTGTCAGGAGCCAAGGCATCCTAAGCACAAGTGGCAAATCCAGGAGGGAAGCCGCAGCTATTCAGAGCCTGGACTTCTCTCTTTCTGTGCCTAGAAGAACCAGTGCTTTTGGAGACATTCAGCGCAGGATGAGGCAGGTAGACCAGCAGGCAGTCAGAGCTTCCTGTGTGGTTCACATGACCCACCTGGAGGACAACATGATATCTGCTGGGACTTTTCTGTTTTGATTGTTCTCACACAACATGCTTGCCTTGCTCTTGCTGTCATCCCAGCTGCAAGGTGACTCTGGGCACACTACCGGGATCCTCTGCACCTACTGCCCTCGTCTGAGATAGTGAGACATTAATACCTGCTGTTTAGTTCTGTTGTGGGGACTGAATAAGACAGTGCTTTCAGAACTTCTTGTAGCCCTTATCACTGCATATCTCCCCATAAATGGTGTTTTCACCAATGCACTGTCGCTGTGATCATTATCCTCATCAACATAATCATACTGCCAACATCATCATCCTCACCAACATCGTCACTATCCCCAGCATTATCACCATCACTCTCATCACCATCACGAACATTTCCTCATGACCGTTCCCAACATTGTCACCATTCCAACGTCATCATCCTCACCAATGTCACCATCACCAACATATCCTTCTCACCAACATCATCACCGTCACCAGCATATCATCCTCACCAACACTGTCACTATCCCATGCATTATCATCATCACTCTCATCACCATCAAGAACATTTCATCATGACCATTACCAAAATGATCACCAGTACCAACATCATCACATTCCCAACATCATCATCCTCACCAGCATC
This sequence comes from Lagothrix lagotricha, assembly GCA_963574225.1. Classification (NCBI taxonomy): domain Eukaryota; kingdom Metazoa; phylum Chordata; class Mammalia; order Primates; family Atelidae; genus Lagothrix; species Lagothrix lagotricha. The sequence goes on along the minus strand of CAUYNB010050552.1, from coordinate 5,410 downwards.
GTCACTATCCCCTGCATTATCACCATCACTCTCATCACCATTATGTACTTTTCATCATCACCATTACCAACATCATCAACATTCCAACATCATCACCATTCCAACATCATCATCCTCACTAATATCAGCATCACCAGCATATCCTTCTCAGCAACAGCATCACCATCACCAGCGTATCATCCTCACCAACATCGTCACTATACCCCGCATTATCACCATCACTCTCATCACCATCAAGAACATTTCATCATGACCATTATCAACATGACCACCATTCCCACATCATCACATTCCCAACATAATCATCCTCACCGGCATCGTCACTATCCCCTGCATTATCACCATCACTCTCATCACCATCACGAACATTTCCTCATCACCATTACCAACATCATCACCATTCCAGCATCATCATCCTCACTAATATCACCACCACCAGCATATCCTTCTCAGCAACAGCATCACCATCACCAGCATATCATCCTCAGCAACATCGTCACTATTCCCTGCATTATCATCATCACTCTCATCACCATCACGAACATTTCCTCATGACCGTTCCCAACATCATCACCATTCCAACATCATCATCCTCACCCATATCACCATCACCAACATATCCTTCTCACCAACATCGTCACTATCCCTTGCATTATCACCATCACTCTCATCACCATCACGAACATTTCCTCATGACCGTTCCCAACATCATCACCATTCCAACATCATCATCCTCACCAATATCATCACCATCACCAGCATATCCCTCTCACCAACATCATCGCCATCACCAGCATATCATCCTCTCCAACGTCATCACCATCACCAGCATATCCCTCTCACCAACATCATCACCATCACCAGCGTATCCTTCTCACCAACATCATCACCATCACCAGCATATCATCCTCACCAATATCATCACCATCACCAGCATATCCCTCTCACCAACATCATCACCATCACCAGCATATCCTTCTCACCAACATCATCACCATCACCAGCATATCCCTCTCACCAATATCATCACCATCACCAACACCAACATATATATCCTCAGCAATATCATCATCCTCACCATCATCATCATAAACAACATTACCACCACCACCTGCATTATCATTATGATAATCATCATAATCATTGAGTTTAACAGTTTTCCTGTAAGGCAGACCAGCCATTACGATCCTAATTTTTAAGGTAAAAATGGAACCTTATTAGGTTTATTTTAAAAAGTGATCATTCCAATGTAATTTACCTGACAAAGTTGCCCTTTCTGACAAATGGAAGCCTTTTCCATAAGTGGGATTGTAACAGAAGGATTTTCAGCAGGTAAAGAGCCTGGCTGGGAACCTGCCTATGTCTCTTATTTCTCAGTAAGATATGCCCTCAGAACAACTCAGGGAAAATGCCCAAGAAGAAGTCAGAATTCTGTGTCCTGTGTCCATCAGGTCAGACCGTATAATCTTGATAATTCAGCCAGCATTGTTTACATTCTATAAGCATTCATATCTACTTCCCTATTAGATATTCAAAATCTCTGTGCAGAGCAGCCACCCCGTGTCCAGAGCCCAGTCGGCATAAACAATTTCGTTAAAGGATACATTGTGCAATTGTTGTGCCCCAGTGAGTTAGAGGGAATTATCAAAAAGAATTTAGAATGAGGCAGATGAGAGACACTCTGTATTTGCTTCATGTCTTACTGTGCATGTGACGATTCGAAGTAGAGCATAGCACCATCTCTTCCTCTCAATTATCTTCTTTCTTGTCAGATGTGTCTTTCCTGGGTAATTTCATGTCTCCCAGTGGGAGAAAACGGCAGCAATACAATTACTACTCACAGTGCTGTGCCTCTTCGGAACCTATTTGTATGGAAACGACACAGGTCGCCTTGACTCTGCAGTCTTCTAATGCCATTTATCTGATGCTGGGTCAGTCTCACTCATGTTACTGTGTCACCCACCATGCTGCCGTGAACACTGGATACCAGTAACTCTCCCAAAAGTTGTTGTTTGCTTTATTAACAGTAACCACAGATTCAAGTGTATCGAAAGTATGCAGGATGGGAATGATCATTTAATTTCTGACCACATTAACTTAACCCAGAATTTTACAGTACACATGGAGAGCAACATATTTTCTTTTATTTCTTTTGGCGAAAATCATGATGTTACCAGATGTGATCTCTTGCAGTGTTGGCTGTGGTCCTGCCTGCCACTCAGCACCAGCAGGGAGGTGAGGTGGGGCCCATGCAGCAGTGAGAGCTGTGGACCCACTCTCACGTGAGATGCATGTTTCTTGTTCAGGCAGGGCTTGGGCACAGCCTGGGAGAGAACAAATTCACCATAGCAATCAGAAGCAAGAGAGGACATTGATCAAAAGGATGCATAAGTATGATGGGGCCAAAACCTCCAAAGTCCTCGGAGGAGCTAACTGTGGCCACCCCCAGAAACCTCCATGCTGTATGAGTTGATGTTTCTGTGTAGAGGGTGATGTCCCTGCATATGAGAGAGAGAGGGTGCATAGGGTAATGGATGCCTGCCACCAGACCCGCTACCCTCACAACTGTAGTCTAGAGGTGGGACTATCGTCAGAATACGGACAGGCCAGAGCCCACTCATGGGCTCCCACATGACTCAACCCCAAGTATTAGAGGTGGGGCATCTGCAGCTGGAGTGCTGAACTAATCCTGTGCCCAAGGTGAGAGCCACCCAAAATTAGTATGTTACCATTCTAGTAGCCCAGTCTTATGTGATTCTTTGAGAGAAATTCTAATCCACCCAATGAGAAATCTATTTACCAGGCTACTCTCTTAGACGTGGGGACCTGGTATAACCACAAGGAACAAGTCCTAGAGCTCCTCCTTGAGGCATCTGGTCAACCACATAAGGGTTGGAGCTTGCCTTCCTATGGAAGAAGTGGGTCCTGGTATGAGTTCAGGGCATCCTGCTCAGAAGACACTGTCAGCCCTGGTGGGTCCTAACTACAGAGAGAAGATTGAGAAAATTTTGCTCAAGGAAGTTCCAGGCTGGGTCCCTGAGGCATGGAGTTCTGGGCCAGGGCTCCACTTTCATAGGTCTAAGGAGGTGCCCTCCCTGTGAAGTTATCAAGGTAGACATTCCGATCCTGTTTGACAAATGAGAACAGAAGGTGCAGAAGGCTTAAGAGTCCAGCCCGAGTCAGCCAGCAGACCCACCCCCTGTGGATCTGTGACTGGTTCCTGGGTCTTAAGCCTCCTGCCCAGTGCCCCTCTCTGCTGTGCTGAAGGTCTGAGTCACTGCTCTTTAGTAAGCATGGATTCCTGCCAAGTTTCACTGGGTAGCAATGGATGTGTGTGTTGTGGGAGTGATTTCTTTCCAGAAGTAGCTTGCTGTAGTAAATAAACGGCTGACAGTCAGAGAAGTGAGTTCTAACCTCATCCCTGACATTCATGTTCACAGCTTTCGAATATCTACCTTGAGTCAGGTGCTATGTTCATATGCTTCCTATTTATTCCTTGCAGCAACACAATGAATTAGATACTATGGTGACAGCCTTACAGATGAGGAAACTGAGCTTCAGAGAAAAGGGATTTTTTTCAAGGTCATAGACCAGCACGTGAGGTGAGCATATTTCTCACCTGAATGGTGAGTGGGGGCTGTGGGTGCCCTTCAGCTTTGAAGGCACATCCAGCTCTACCATCCTGTACTTCTGAAACTGTTCCAGCTCTGCCTTTCATTCCTTGGAGGAAGTAAGGAAAGCGACCATAAGGGTTGGCAAATTTCTGTTTTAGGTAGAGAGAAACCAGCAGGGAAAGTAGGAGTAAGGCCTGGGCTGTGGGGGACACTAGCATGATCTCTGGACTTGGGCATGGCTTGTTACATTCTCTGAATGTGTGTTTCCCTATGAAACTCAGAAACCAAATGATGATATTGCATTTCTTGTTACCCTAAATTTCACTCTCTAAACCGAAAGCCAAATAGATCCAGATAGTGAGGGCTGCATCTGCCAGAGTGTTTTATGGGCTTAAAAGTACTAAAAACTATTCTGTAAGCAGTCAATTAGCATCTATTTACTAAGCTTTGGCTGTTTGCCAAATGCTGTGTTAGGAGCTACGGATACAACTTTGAACATTATTCCCCTCTCTCTCTCTCTCTTCTGTCTCTTTTCCCCTTTCTCTCTCTCTTTCCTTTTTTTACTTTCTCTCTCTCTCCAGGATCCTGTGAGATTCAAATGGCATGTTAGGTGTGAAAACCACTTGGATCAATAAAATCAGAATTTCTAAGAGCAGGATCTGAACTGGTTTCTCTTAGACAAGTTCACAGATTATTTGTATGTACAATTTGCTTAATTTCTGCTTTGTTTCCCCCTCATAATGCACTTTTTACCTTTTTGTATAGCTGAAAAAAAACCCACTCCCAAATTCTGTATTTAAAAAAAAGAAATGACAGGGTGCAATTTGCCTGTGTCCAAACATTCAACCACATGTGTGCAGCCATCTCTCATCCTTTTCCATGGGGTTGTTGTCCTGGGCTCCCCTCTCTCGTGAGCTTCTGCTTGGAATCATAACTTTCTGGCCTACTGTGATTCTGAAATTTGACATACACAAGTGACTTGTTCTTCAGATGTGTCATATGAAAGTATAATTTTTATCTGTGGAGGAAAACAGTTTGAAAACCACAAGGTCTAGATTGGCAAACATAAGGAGTTGTTCCCCACATCTCAATACAGCAGGTCACCTCAGCCAGAGGCCAGTGAGCAGTTGGGGAGCAGCCACACTGATGGGCTCTGTAGCACTGCTGACTGCACTGGCATTCTCTTGACACACCCAACTAGTCCCATGGAGGAGAAGCATCCTCCACGAGCGGACTGAAGCCCACTCAGCTCTTCTCTTACTCATTTGTTTGTTGTTCATTCATAAAAATGCATTACGTTTAGATTGAAAGGCAAATCTCAATGTGTGAGGTGTTAGGGAATGGTGAAGGGGAGGTCTTAGGCCCCAGCTAGAGGAACTAAGATGAAAACTCTAATGACCAGTCACGATGAGCACTTTTTCAAATGTTTGTTGGCTGCATAAATGTCTTTTTTGAAAAGTGTCTGTTCATATCCTTCACCCACTATTTGGTGGCGTTTCTTTTTTTCTTGTAATTTTGTTTTAGTTCCTTGTAGATTTGGATATTAGCCCTTTGTCAGATGGGTAGATTGCAAAAAATTTTTCCCATTCTGTTAGTTGCCAGTTCGTGCTAATGATTGATTGTTTCTTTTGCTGTGCAGAAGCTCTGGAGTTTATTTAGATCCCATTTGTCTATTTTGGCTTTTATTGCCATTGCTTTTGGTGTTTTAGTCATGAAGTCCTTGCCTATGCCTATGTCCTGAGTGATATTGCCTACGCTTTTTTCTAGGGTTTTTATGGTGTTAGGTCTTATGTTTA